>OZ024740.1:1098503-1116003 GCA_964016885.1 Eledone cirrhosa
AAGAAAGAAAGAAAGCGAAGAGAAAGAAGAAATGCATGCATCGAAAAACAGAGAGAGAGAGATATAGAGAAGAAATTCATGTAAAGAAAAAACAGAGAGAGATAGATAGAGAGAGAAAAAAACACAGAGGGAGATAGATAGAGAGAGAGAGAGAGAGAAGAGAGAGAGAGAGAAAAAATAGAGAGCGATAGACATAGATAGAGATAGAGAGAAAGAAAATAGGTAGTTGGGCACCAGTTGAATGATGTATCAATGATATATTTATTTATTTATTTATTTATTTAGTTCTAGTATTAAGGTAGAGAGAGATATATGTGGTTAGGAGAGAAAACAGCCGTTACATAGAGAGAAAAGAAAAATATCCAGAGATAAACGAGGCAGATTTAAAACATTATGTTTCATCAATCTAAAATTATCAATTCGTATGAATTAGGTATTATAATGTAAATATCAGTATTCATGAATGAGACACGTATCAATAATGTGTGAAAAATAATGATCATATGTCTAGTTTAAAATTCCTAGGTTTATAATCAGAACTGAGGTAAAAAAAAATGAGATAAAAAAACTGAGATAAAAAACTTCAAAAAAAATTGAAATACATAAGTATATATGCACTTTCATGAAAAAAGAAAAAGAAAATAGAAGGTTATCCCAGATTCGATACTATAGACATCCATGTGAATTTACGTGATCAACTCTGCAAATTCCTATTTCACATGAAAACATTCTCATTGTGCTATAAAAATTCTAGTATACATATATGTGTACATACACACAAATATATATAGAATCTACATTAATTTTAACAATACTATTCTTGTCTTTACTCTACATGATTATCGTTCAAGCATAAATAGACAACAGATATCAATATATCAATAAAAATATTAAAAAATTAAAAAATATAAAAAATAAAACACAGTATGCCCCGCAAATCAACCACAGAAATCAACCCTACAAAATTAATTAACAATATATTGCCAAGTTCATTATAAGCATCAGAATCAAAAGCAAACAAAACCAAAATTATTTACCAAATCCTGTCTAGCAGAAAATCTATCTATTTATAAGACTGTTTATATTGTATTTTGTCTGATGAAGGCATACCATATTTTTAATATGATATCCCTGAAATATATATAATGAAATAAATATGGTTTTATAAATATAGTTTCCATTTATTTAATATCGTAAATATACTCCAAATACTTGTTGAGTGCTTTTATATCAGTTATAAATATTTACTCGTTGTAACCCAACAATTTAAATAAAACTTTGCATATATATATACTAGACATGAAAAATGCGCAAGCTCAAAAGTGCCACAGAATGTTATAATAAACCTTCAAAAGTGTGGGACTAGAGTTGTTGCTAAAAAATATTGTAATCATTATATATCGTACAGTCTGTGGCATCCTTTATAAAAATAGCTTAAACCAACGAAGCCTTTATTTTTACGCTATTTCACTTAGTTAATTCTTAGAGTGTAACATATAAAAATATGATTTACAACTATAAAATAAATAAATTAATATAATAACAGAGCTGCGGAGCTGAAATTTAGGAAATAATGGAGTATCGGATCCTGAGTTGGAGCCAGTCAATTTTTGGCCGACTCCGCAGCCCTGTATAATACATTTCATATTAAAGTTATTAATAAACCTATTTTACACTGCATGCAAATTACCATGAGATATTGATATTAGATATAAGATACAGCGCAATATCTACAGCTGTAAAAGTACGAAAGCGAAGTAATAATAAGTGGCTTAAGGTAATTCCAATATGAAAGTTTGTAGTGATAAAAATTTGATAATGCAATACGATTGTTAATATTATAGTTCTATGAAAATGTAACAATAGATAACTAAATTATTTTACTATTAGTATATTTAAGAAATTATCATTATAGATTTGATCGTTCATATAAGCATCATATTAATTTTCAACACAATTATTTTGTTACTATGAGTATATGATAATAATATTACGTAATTATTTATAGCTGTTATTACATTAAACATAGATGTATTTATTTTTATATGTTACACTCTAAGAATTAACTAAGTGAAATAGCGTAAAAATAAAGGCTTCGTTGGTTTAAGCTATTTTTATAAAGGATGCCACAGAATGTACGATATATAATGATTACAATATTTTTTAGCAACAACTCTAGTCCCACACTTTTGAAGGTTTATTATAACATTCTGTGGCACTTTTGAGCTTGCGCATTTTTCATGTCTAGTTTAATATTTTTTTAAGGCAACGCTTGTAATAACTCTAGTTAAAGAGGATATATATTAATAATAAATTATCGTTGTAATGTAATTAGATTATGTAATTGTTATTATAAATTATCTTATAAATATTAGTGTAAGATGTATAAAAATATTTTCAGACTTTTAATATAAACAACTACAAAAAACAATCAATATTAAATCAATATATTATACATAATAGAAAACATAAAATAAACAATACAAAAACAAAATATTTACATACAATTGCAATTATCAGTGTATATACATTTTCTTTATATTCCCTGAGCAAATTAATAAGATTTGTTTTTATTGTACATAATTTGATGACTTGTTGGAGTGTATTAAAAGATAGCAACAATTTGTGATTAAATTGTTATCTTAAGCAACTCACTTTTTAATAGTTGTTGGCTGAGCGAAATTGTAAAAGCCTATGAGCAAATATAAAAAAAAATACACAAACAACATTTCCTTGTGTTATTACAACATTAGATAAAATAATTGAGCAATGTCGTTATATTTTGCTCTTATTGCACATTAATAGTGTTTCTATTTTTCGGCACAAATCCATTACGGCAGTCCATTACTGGTACTTTATTTTATCGAATTAGTAAGTATGAAAGTCGAAGTTAACCTCGGCAGGATTTGAACTTAGAATGCAAAGGACCATAACAATACTGCAAAGCATGGTGTCTGACGCTCTACCAATACTTGTGTTGAGCTGGTCATTAATTTATGGTGGTCGTGCGTGGAGTAGAGCAATCGCTAGTTGAAATATTATGAACAAAACATTTTTATTTGCCGAAGAACATATTTTCAATACTGTTTGTGAATGTGACGAAGGAAATACATTCTGATATGGAACAGTGTACAAAGTGTGTCTGTGAATAACATAATGTTACCTCATGTTGTTGTCAAGACATAATGGATTTCGTATATCCAGTTAGAAGATGAAACCTAGCCATCTCGGATTAGTTATATTTCATGCCATGTGTAAACGTGTTTGAGGATAGCAAAATATGCGTGTTTCTTGTCTGGAAACTTTCTGTTAAACTGATTGGTTTCGTTTTTGGCACTATACAATACTCATCCAACAGATAGCTGTATTGGATCCTTGATTGGTTAATATTTAGGTGAGGGTGCTTGATGCAGAGTTAGTGCAAAATGGATAAATGAGTGTAATAATAATAATGATAATAATAATGAAAATATTGTGTACAATGCTGAGGTGCACTACAACTCATCAAAAGTGCATATATAATACATAGGGTAATATAAAAACGTCAGGAAAAAAGAACAGTGCATGAGTCATGATATACACATATGTGCATGTGTATGGAAGGGGGACATCAGGTGTAGTTTTGGTGTATTTCGGAATGTATGATGGTTTTAAAGGATGCAGTGTGTCATCAGCTAACAACTGATGCAGGAAGTTTGTTCCATCCTTCAGCAACTCTGAGCATGAAGAAATATTTCCTAAAGTCATGGGAGCTGTGTTGTTTTCTGACTTTGTAGGCATGTCCACGTGTTAGACACATGGAGATCAAAAAGGTGTTCGGGGTTGTTGTTGGTCGGATGGTTAATAACTTTGTGGGTGTTTACCAAGTCCATTGCCAGAGGGAAGCAAAATATTCAGGGTATGGTAGGTGTCTGATGGAGGGTATGCGCTTGGTTGCATGTCTCTGAACAGTTTCCAGGAGGTCAATGTTCTGAGCAAGATAGGGGTTCCAGACTGATGACGCGAACTCCAAGTGTATTCGTACCATAGATGTATACAGCTTTAAATAGATGGCTGGAGAGCAGCTAATGAAGGTCTTGCTGATTGATGCCAAGTCAATCTTAATAAATTGACTGATTTATCTGTTCACTACTGCTAATCCACCGCTGTTTGTACAATTTTTTAGATAATGTCAATTTGAGCTTGAATCATTGGCGTAATGAAATTTGAAAAGATTATAAGCAAATCTTTTTTAAAATACACAGACAACATTTAACTGTATCGTTGCAACATTAGATCTAATAATTGTTTCTACTTTAGGCACAAGGCCAGCAATTACCCAGTGCATTACTGGTACTTTATTTTATCTACCCCGTAAGGATGAAAGGCAAAGTCAACCTCGGCAGGATTTGAACTCAGATCGTAAAGGGACGTAACTATGCTGGAAAGCATGGCATCCGACCCTCTACCAATACTGCCAAAATAATGGAGCAACATTTGTGCAGAATTATTGTTTGTGCAATAAGATATTTGCAGATCTGTACTCGGTCTGCTCTTTAGCCAACTCGGTACGTTTAGAAGCTCTACGCTCGGCTTGCTTTTGAGATATAATAGCTGAATTTGCAGATCTATACTTGGCCTGCTTGTTTGCCAACTCATTCCGTTTTGAACATCTATACTTGGCCTGTTTTTGTGTTAATTTAGCAAAATTCACAGCTCTATAATCGGCCTGTTTTTGTCTCAACTTCTCCCGATTCCGCATCCGGTAAGCTGCTTTCACATCCAATTTAATACGCCCATCTAGATTATTAGCACAGGAATGTGAACAAGCTTGTGGGACCGCATCATTGTAAGTATATGAACTGCCTGCAACATCAAGACCCAATTCACAAGTGCAGCGTTGCTCATTCACATCGGCAGTGGGGACACCAAAATCAGTGACAGGTCTCGATTCACTCGCGAGATACATCACAGCTACACTATATATTTAAACATATATACAGTGATACCTCGCTACTTGGCGGTTCAACTATCGCGGATTCACGATTTCGCGCATTTTTAGAATATATATATGAACACCTAAAATTTTTCATTAAATCCATTAAAATATTAATAATAAACACAGTTCTAATCATACGCTATATATATATATATATATATATAAATATAAGTAATTAATACCGTATAAATGGTACAAAGACTGTTTATGTAAAATGTATTTCTCAACAGAGTATTGAATACTTAGGAGAAATTCAAAACGAAGAGTGATACAATTTCAAGCAAAGAGTTTAACTAGGTAATGACTTACAAATTTGTTTCAGTATATAGACAAAGCCTGAAGCGCTAATTATAATAATTAGTTAATAATATTACAAAATATATTAATATTATATTAAATATATACTGAAACAAATTTGTAAGTCATTACCTAATTAAACTCTTTGCTTGAAATGTTATCATTCTTCGTTTATATATATATATATATATATATATATATATATATAGAGAGAGAGAGAGAGAGAGAGAGAGAGAGAGAGAGAGAGAGAGAGAGAGAGAGAGATTTATCTAGTCCTTCGCTCAAGATTAATCTATAAGTTTAGATGTCTGCCTTCGTTTAAGTAAATATTACAGTAAGATTTTTAATATAAACAACTACAAAAAACAATTAATATTAAAACGAAAAAATTATCAATGATAAAAGAAGCGGATGCAACTTTTTTTTTTATAAAGTTATATTCCTGTTTCTTTAAAGAACATTTCATTTTTGTTCTATTGTAGGCGAAATAATGCAATGGGGAAGATATAACTTACCAATTATGTCTCTAACCGTGTAACGCTTTTTAAGTAGATAACTACAATTGAAAATACTAAAGAAATGGAACCAACAATTCAATTTGAAAGTCGTCTACTTATAGTGACAGTGTATTACTGGTACTTTATTTTATCGACCCCGTAACGATGAAATGCAAATGCTTAAAATTTAAATTGCCTTAATTCTATCGTCTGCTGTTTCATTAAAGGGAGATTCTCGTCTGTATTTAATTCTATCGTCTACTGTTCCACTAAACAGATATACCTCCACTATCGTCTCTATTTATACATTTTAACTTATAACTTATACACATTTGATTTGAAATATTTTATCTAGTCCCCGCTCTCAATATTATGATGATTTCTTTCGAATGAAACAGTTCTAGTCCTGTAGAAGCCATTTATATATATAATTGAACTGAGTTAAAAATTCACAATATTTATAATTAAATAAGCTCATATATATATGTGTGTATTTATTGTATTATATATAATGTGTGTATATACAGGATGTCCCCCAAAAATATATACACACTTCAACAGCATTCTAATAACTATTGCCTGTACAGGTAATCAAAGTGTCAATCGAATGTTAGTTTCGTGTTTTAACAGTACAAATTTACAATACACACATAAAACCAGTGTATATACATACATGAGTGTGTATACACATACATGAATGTGTATATACAATATATATGTATATATATATAGACACATATATTCACGGTGCAACGGAACATTAAAATATAGATGCGGGAGGGGGGTGTATATATAGGGGCGCTGGGGATAAAGGAGTGTAAAGCGTGTGTAATTGATATATTGAAGGAGAGGAGCGTGCAGCGATAGAGTAACAAATATATAGAGAGGGGGAGAGATGGTATTGAAGGGGAGGAGTGTAAAGCGAAAGAGTAAGGGAGATATATATAGAGACGGAACAGATAGAGAGAAACAGGCGTAAGTAACAGTGGAAGAGATATATAGAGAGGGGGAAATGTGTTATTGAAGGGGAGGAGTGTAAAGCGAAAGCGTAAGATATATATAGAGAGAGGGGGAATAGTATATATATATATATATATCAACACTTACTCTGATTGGTTGAAAATTAGCCAATGACATACGATCACCACCACCACGGCTATCCCCGAAAAATTTATGAAGATGTTAGGCATATATGTTAGAACACGAAAAGTGAACATTCTGTTGTTTCACACTTTTCGTGTTCTAACAGATATATATAAAGTAGGACACGCACATGTCTGTATACATGTGTGTGGTGTGTTTGGGTGCTCTCTCTCTCTCTCTCTCTCTCTCTCTCTCTCTCTCTATATATATATATATATATATATATATATATATATATATATATATATATATATATGCAAGGGCGGTGCCCCAGCATGGCCTCAGCCGGATGGCTGAAACAGGTAAAAGAGTAAAAGAGTAATATATATATTTAATACATAAACTTAGAAAGCCTTAAGCTATACTCTGACTGGCAACCATCTCACTCAACAAACTTTAGGATATACCTTAGTATAATCCCAATTATATGTTTGGGGTGCTAACTATATGTATTTTGTGGACAGCCAGCTGTATTATTTTATATGAGATACAATTAAAATTAAAATATATATCTCTCTTTCCAAACAATTGTTTCATTATAAGTTTTTTACAAGTTGGGATAATGTATCCGGGTTATGTAAAAGCCAACATATATTTCCGTAAGAATACATGCAGGTGGGCACTTATAAATCATCAGTGGACGCCCGTAAAACATTGATACAAGAAAAAATCAGTGGTTCCCAACTTTTCTGCACCATGCCCCTCTTCAATCTAAAATATATTTATGTTCCCCTTTAATATAAACACAAACTGAGTCTTGTAAAACTAATATAAACTAGAAATCCTATAATGTACTGGGGCCGGTATTAACAAGATAATGTATTGGATGTGTTGCTCCAGCATGGAATTAGTCGAATGAGCAACTAGAATAATAAAATGCTAGAAATAGCAGTCAAATACCCACAACCAGGACCAGATCAACTGCGCAACCGCAAAATTTTTTGACTCGATTTTTGCAATTAAGTAAGACAAGAGTTATCTTTCTTGGCAAAAACACGCTGGTTTGTTTACATTAAATTTTCTATTGTTTAAAATATTTTCACTGATTTTAAGGCAAAGTTTTTTAATGGCTGCCTCTTCCGGTTTGTGTTGTGCCTCTACAGGACAGCAGTAAACCTGCTAGAAATAGCAGTCATAGCAACATATTTACATATATTTATATATCCGGGATTCCCAACGAGGGGTGCACGCCCCACTGGGGTTAATTTGAAAGTTATATAATACGACCCAACTTCCAGTTACACTTCGTCTACACATGTTATCGTGTTTCTGGCAGCACCTACGAGAAGTTTGTTTAGATTTTGGAGTTTATTTTGATCATCGCTGCATCGTAGCTTTGTTTAAATAAAGGGTTTCTACTTTATATTAGAGTAATAACACTTTTACAAGACTGTTTGTTTTAATAATAAAGGAAGACATAAACATATTTTAGATTGAGGAGGGGCATGGTGCATAAATGGTTGGGACCACTGATACGTATATATATATATATATATATATATATATATATATATATATATATATATATATATATATATATATATATATATATATATATATATATATACGATATTAAATAAATGGAAATTATATTTATAAAACCATATGTATTTCATTATATATATTTCAGGGATATCATATTAAAAATATGTTATGCCTTCTTCAGACAAAATACAATATAGACAGTCTTATAAATAAATAGATTCGACATACTATTAATATTTATTTTTAATATTTAGTTTTCTGTTTATTTATTTATTTTTTGTTTCTGATATTTTTTATTAATTTTTTATTTTTATTAATTTATTAATATATTGAAATCTGCTCTCTATCTCTGCTTGATCTCTGCTAATCATGTAGAGTAAAGACAAGAATAGTATTGTTAAAATTAATATAGACTCTATATATATATGTGTGTATATACACATATATGTATACTAGAATTTTTATAGCACAATGAGAATGTTTTCGTGTGATATAGGAATTTGCAGAGCTGATCACGTAAATTCACATCGATGTTTATAGTTTTAAATCTGGGATAACCTTCTATTTATCTCAACTCTGATATAAACATATGAATTTTTTAAACTAGACATATGATCATTATTTTTTTCACACATTATAGATACGTGTCTCATTCATGAATACTGATATTTACATTATAATGCCTGTTTTATACGAACTAATATTTCTACATTAATGAAACATAGTGTTTTTAAATCTGCCTCGTTTATGTCGTTTATGTCTGGTTATTTTTCTTTTCTCTCTATATAACGGCTGTTTTTTCTCTCCTAACCACATATATCTCTCTTTACATTAATACTAGAGCTAAATAAATAAATAAATAAATAAATAAATGTATCATTGATACGTCATTCAACTGGTGCTCAACTACCTAGTTTCTCTATCTATATCTATCTCTCTATATTTTCTCTCTCTCTCTCTCTCTCTCTCTCTCTCTCTATTTTCTCTCTCTCTCTCTCTCTCTCTCTCTCTCTCTCTTTTCTCTCTCTCTCTCTCTATCTATCTCCCTCTATTTTTTTCCTCTCTCTATATATCTCTCTCTGTTTCTTTACATGAAGTTCTTCTCTTTATCTATCTTTCTATCTCTCTTTATTTAGTTGCATGCATTTCTTCTTTCTCTTTGTTTTTCTTTCTTTCTTTCTTTTTACAACTGTCCATAATATCTTTACTACCAAATCAACTTTTCAAATGCAAGTCGATGTTGAACGGTATGTCGAATCTATTTATTTATAAGACTGTCTATATTGTATTTTGTCTGAAGAAGGCATAATATATTTTTAATATGATATCCCTGAAATATATATAATGAAATAAATATGGTTTTATAAATATAATTTCCATTTATTTAATATCGTAAATATACTCCAAATACTTGTTGAGTGCTTTTATATCAGTTATAAATATTTACTCGTTGTAACCCAACAATTTAAATATAACTTTCCATATATATATATATATATATATATTATATCGTTTCTGAATTTGTTTAGCAAGATTCTTTATCTGAAAACGTGTGTTGAAACCGATATTGTTATACTTTGGGAGGGTCATGTTGCCAATAAGAAACACACGCACCAGTTGCTTTCACTACAATTTATTATAAATTTCCGGTTGGTTGGTTGGTTCCACAACCGGACGGTTGTTCATATATTGTCAAAGTTCTTTCGTCACACATTCTGTGACCTCCTCAGTGACTGGAGATTCTTTTCTTTGTTTTGTGCCTCTCCTTTGTTCTGTCCTACGCCATCTTGTTTTTGTGTGTGTTGTGGACTTAGTTTGCGCATGTGTTACATCCGGGTGTCTGTGCGTGTTTTTATTTTTATCGAAGTATGTGTTTTTATTTTTATCACCGAAGAGGTCACAGAATGTGTGACGAAAGAACTTTGACAATATATGAACAACCGTCCCGTTGTGGTACCAACCAACCAACCGAAAATTTATAAATTTTTTGAAAAATTTTTTTTTTATTTATAATAAATTGGAGTGAAAGCAACTGGTGCGTGTATTTCTTATTGGCAACATGACCCTCCCAAAGTATAACAGTATATATATATATATATATATAGAGAGAGAGTGTGTGAGTGGGAGAGAGAGCACCCAAACACACACACGCACGCACAGACATCTATATATATGTGTGTGTCCGTGTGTGAGATTGGCTGCTATATATAATATATATATATATATATTTCTATATATTCATATTGATATACATTTTTTTCCGATGTTCAGATAATCTGTGGTCGTGAGGTCAATTTTCACCTCGGATTTTGAAACGTTAAAATAATTTTAAAGTTTTTTTTTTGTTATTGCTTTAGTTGCTCAATCGATGAAGAATTCTTTGTAGTATTTTTTCCAGTTCTCTAATCTGAGTTTACTTTTCTTCCATTTGGAGTTGATAATAAAGTACCAGTCAAATACTAAGGGTTAATTCTTCTTCTATATCTCTTTCTCACTCTCTGTCTGTTTTATTGAGACCTGGAGAGGAGATGTACTCTGCCAGGTTTTATAATGAGTTATGGGGTCATACCTGCCTGCAACACCACTGTGTACTAAGTGTAGATTTGGATATCCTTGTTCAGGGCCTTCCTAACATTACTGTGTACTAAGTGTAGCATTTTATATCCTTGTTCAGGGCCTTCCTAACATTACTGTGTATTAAGTGTAGCATTTTATATATTTGTTCAGGGCCTTCCTAACATTACTGTGTACTGAGTGTAGCATTTTATATCCTTGTTCAGGGCATTCCTCACATTACTGTGTACTGAGTTTAGATTTGGATATCCTTGTTCAGGGCCTTCCTAACACCACTTTGTACTAAGTGTAGCATTTTATATACTTGTTCAGGGCCTTCTTAACATTGCTGTGTACTAAGTGTAGCATATTATATCCTTGTTCAGGGCCTTCCTGACATTAATGTGTACTGAGTGTAGATTTGGATATCCTTGTTCAGGGCCTTCCTAACATCATTGTGTACTAAGTGTTGATTTGGATATCCTTGTTCAGGGCCTTCCTAATATTACTCTGTACTAAGTGTAGATTTGGATATCCTTGTTCAGGGCCTTCCTAACATAACTGTGTACTATGTGTAGCAATTTCTATCCTTGTTCAGGGCCTTCCTAACATTACTGTGTACTAAGTGTAGCATTTTATATCCTTGTTCAGGGCTTTCCTAACATTAGTGTGTATTAAATGTAGATTTGGATATGCTTGTTCAGGGCCTTCCTACCATTACTGTGTACTAAGTGTAGCATTTTATATTCTTGTTCAGGGCCTTCCTAACATTACTGTGTACTAAGTGCAGATTCGGATATCCTTGTTCAGGGCCTTCCTAACATCATTGTGTACTAAGTGTTGATTTGGATATCCTTGTTCAGGGCCTTCCTAATATTACTCTGTACTAAGTGTAGATTTGGATATCCTTGTTCAGGGCCTTCCTAACATAACTGTGTACTATGTGTAGCAATTTCTATCCTTGTTCAGGGCCTTCCTAACATTACTGTGTACTAAGTGTAGCATTTAATATCCTTGTTCAGGGCCTTCCTACCATTACTGTGTACTAAGTGTAGCATTTTATATCCTTGTTCAGGGCTTTCCTAACATTAGTGTGTATTAAATGTAGATTTGTATATGCTTGTTCAGGGCCTTCCTACCATTACTGTGTACTAAGTGTAGCATTTTATATTCTTGTTCAGGGCCTTCCTAACATTACTGTGTACTAAGTGCAGATTCAGATATCCTTGTTCAGGGCCTTTCTAACATTACTGTGTACTAAGTGTAGCATTTAATATCCTTGTTCAGGGCCTTCCTAACATTACTGTGTATTATGTGTAGCATTTTATATCCTTGTTCAGGGCCTTCCTAACATTACTGTGTACTAAGTGTAGAGGGCCTTCCTAACATTACTGTGTACTAAGTGTAGCATTTTATATACTTGTTCAGGGCCTTCCTAACATTACTGTGTTGTAAGTGTAGATTTTGATATCCTTGATTTTGATATCCTAGGTGACTCTGTGTCTCTCTAAGATCTGTACCCTAGGTGACAGGGTGTCTCTCTAAGATCTGTACCCTAGGTGACTGGGTGTCTCTCTGAGGTCTGTACCCTAGGTAGCTGTATATAAGGACTAGAAGTCTTTAATTAGAATGAAATAGTAGTATATATGCAATATTTAATACAGAAATTGCTTCAACAAGACTAAATTCATTAATATGAGGGCTATTAGTAGTATATATGCCATATTTAATACGTAAATGGCTTCTAAATGCAGAGAACTCATTTATTCGATCGAAATAGTAATGTATATTCAAAATTTAATACAGATATGCCTTCTAAAAGACTAAAACTCATTAATATGAGGGGTATTACAGTTTATATGCCATTTTTAATACAGAAATGGGTTCTAAAGGACTAAAACTCTTTAATTCGAATCAAATAGTAGTATATATGCAATATTTACTACAGAAATGGCATCTACAAGACTAAAAATTATTAATATGAGTGTTATTGTTAGATTATATGCCACATTTAATACAGAAATGGCTTCTAAAGGACTAGAACTCTTTAAATCGAATCAAATAGTAGTATATATCATATATTTAATACAGAAACGTCTTCTACAGGATGACAACTAATATATTTGGAGGAAATAGAAGTATATATGTAATATTTAATACAGAAATAGCTTCCACAGAGCTAGAAACCAGTAATTCAAAGGAAATAGTAGAGTATACACAATATTTAATACAGAAATAGCCTCTAAAATACTAGAACACTTTAATTTTAAGGAAATAGTACAGTATATGCAATATTTAATACGTAAATAGATTCCACAGGGCTAGAACTCATTAATTCGAAGGAAATAGTAGTGTATATTTAATATAGAAATAACTTCTACAGGGCGGAAACTGATTAATATGAGGGGCATTAATACATTATATGCTATATTTAATACAGAAATTGCCTCTAAAAGACTAGAAACCTTCAATTCATAGGGAATAGTAGATTATATGCCACATATAATACAGAAATGGCCTCTAAAGGAGTAAAGCTCATTAATTTGAAGGAAATAGTAGTATATATGCCATACTTAATAAAGAAATGGCTTCTACAGGACTAAAACTCACTGATTTGTAGGATATTAGTAGATTATATGGAACATTTAATATAGAAATGGCTTCTAAAGAGCAAAAGCTCATTAATTCAAAGGAAATAGTACATTATATGCAATATTTAATAGAGAAATGGCTTGTAAAGGACTAGAAGTCATTAATTTGAAGGATATTAGTAGATTATATGCCATATTTATTACAGAAATATTTAAGAAAGAAATGGATTCTAAGGGAGTAAAACTAATATAATTGGAGGAAATAGTAGTATATATGCCATATTTAATAAAGAAATGGCTTCTAAAGGAGTAGAACTCTTTAATTTGAAGGGTATTAGTAGATTATATGCCATATTTAATACGGAAATGGCTTCTAAAGGTCTAAATCTCATTAATTTGAGTGAAATAGTATTATGAAAGCAATATTTAATACAGAAAGGGCTTCTACAGGACTAAAACTCTTTAATTTGAAGAGTATTAATAGATTATATGCAATATTTAATACATAAATAGCTTTTTCAATGCTACAACTCATTAATTTGAACGAAATAGTAGTGTATATGCAATATTTAATACAGAAGTAGCTTCTACAGGGCTGAAACTCATTAATTTGAAGGGTATTACTAGATTTTATGCTATATTTAATACAGAAATGGCCTCTAAAATACTAGAACTCTTTAATTTGATGGAAATAGTAGAATACATGCAATATTTAATAAAGAAATGGCTTCTTAACGAGTAAAAGTAATATAAT
Source organism: Eledone cirrhosa (assembly GCA_964016885.1). Taxonomy (NCBI): domain Eukaryota; kingdom Metazoa; phylum Mollusca; class Cephalopoda; order Octopoda; family Eledonidae; genus Eledone; species Eledone cirrhosa. The sequence goes on from OZ024740.1 coordinate 1,112,802, forward strand.
TAGAGGAAATAGAAGTATATATGCCATATTTAATACAGAAATGGCTTCTAAAGCACTAGAACACTTTAATTTTAAGGAAATAGTACAGTATATGCAATATTCAATACAGAAATGACTGTCAAAGGACTAGAACTAATATATTTATAGGAAATAGTAATATATATGTAATATTTAATACAGAAATGGCTTTTGAAGCACTGGAACTCTTTAATTTGAAGGATATTAATATATTATATGCAATATTTAATACGTAAATAGATTCCACAGGGTTAGAACTCATTAATTCGAAGGAAATAGTAGTGTATATGCAATATTTAATACAGAAATAACTTCTACAGGGCGGAAACTGATTAATATGAGGGGCATTAATACATTATATGCTATATTTAATACAGAAATTGCCTCTAAAAACTAGAAATAGTAGATTATATGCCACATATAATACAGAAATGGCCTCTAAAGGAGTAAAGCTCATTAATTTGAAGGAAATAGTAGTATATATGCCATACTTAATAAAGAAATGGCTTCTACAGGACTAAAACTCACAGATTTGAAGGATATTAGTAGATTATATGGAACATTTAATATAGAAGTGGCTTCTAAAGGGCAAAAGCTCATTAATTCAAAGGAAATAGTACATTATATGCAATATTTAATACAGAAATGGCTTGTAAATGACTAGAAGTCATTAATTTGAAGGATATTAGTAGATCATATGCTATATTTATTACAGAAATATTTAAGAAAGAAATGGATTCTAAGGGACTAAAACTAATATAATTGGAGGAAATAGTAGTATATATGCCATATTTAATAAAGACATGGCTTCTAAAGCAGTAGAACTCTTTAATTTGAAGGCTATTATTAGATTATATGCCATATTTTATACAGAAATGGCTTCTAAAGGACTAAATCTCATTAATTTGAGGGAAATAGTAATGTATGTGCAATATTTAATACAGAAATTGCTTCTAAAGGACTAGAACTTGCCGATTCAAAGGAAATAGTACAGTATATGCAATATTTAATAGAGAAATAGCTTCAACAGAGCTAGAACCCATAAATTCGAAGGAAATAGTAGAGTATACGCAATATTTAATGCAGAAATGGCTTCTAAAGGTCTAGAAATTTTAATTCAAAGGAAATAGAACATTATAGGCCATATTTAATATGGAAATGGCTTCTTAAGGACAAGAACTCTTTAATTCGTAGTAAATAGTATTATGAAAGCAATATTTAATACAGAAACGGCTTCTACAGGACTAAAACTCTTTAATTTGAAGAGTATTAATAGATTATATGCAATATTAAATACATAAATAGATTTTTCAATTTACAACTCATTAATTTAAACGAAATGGTAGTGTATATGCAATATTTAATACAGAAATAGCTTCTCCAGGGCTGAAACTCATTAATTTGAAGGGTATTACTAAATTTTATGCTATATTTAATACAGAAATGGCCTCTAAAATACTAGAACTCTTCAATTCGAAGGAAATAGAAGATTATATGCCACATATAATAAGGAAATTGCCTCTAAAGGAGTAAAGCTGATTAATTCAAGGGAAATAGTAGTGTATGTGCAATATTTAATACAGAAATGGCTTCTAAAGGACTAGAACTCTTCGATTCAAAGGAAATAGTACTGTATATGCAATATTCAAAGGACTAGAATTAATATATTTGTAGGAAATAATAGTATATATGTAATATTTAATACAGAAATGGCTTCTGAAGCACTAGAAGTCTTTAATTTGAAGGATATTAATAGATTATATGCAATATTTAATACGTAGATAGATTCCACAGGGCTAGAACTCATTAATTCGAAGGAAATAGTAGTGTATATGCAATATTTAATACAGAAACGGCTTCTACATGACTAAAACTAATATATTTGGCGGAAACGGTAGTATGTATCATCATCATCATCATTTTACGTCCACTTTTCCCTGCTTGCAAGGGTGGAACAGGAACTGATTCTGGCTTGATTTCTACAGCTGGATGCCCTTCCTAACACCAACCTCATTTACAGTGTGTGTGTGCTGGGTGCTTTTTTTGCCTTGGCACCTCCACAACCACTTTGCAGTGGAATGATAGGGACCCCAGTCCATCATCTCCTTTCTACAGCTGAGTAAACTGGAGCAATGTGAAATAAAGTGTTTTGCTCAAGGAAACAACGCATGACCCAGTCTGAGAATTGAACTCACAACCTTTCGATTGCAAGCCCAATGTTCTAACCACTAAGCCATGCAATATTTAATACAGAAATGGCTTCTACAGGACTAGAACTTTTAATTCAAAGGAAATAGTACATTATATGCAATATTTAATACGGAAATGGCTTCTTAAGAATAAGAACTCTTTAATTTGTAGTAAATAGTTGTATGTATGCAATATTTAATACAGAAATGGCTGCTACAGGATTAAAACTCTTTAATTTGAAGCGCATTAATAGATTATATGTCATATTTAATAGCTTCTACAGTGCTAGAATTCATTAATTTGAACGAAATAGTAGTGTATATGCAATATTTGATACAGAAATAACTTCTACAGGGCTGAAACTGGTTAATTTGAAAGGTATTAGTAGAATATTTAATGCAGAAATGGCCTTCAGAAGAATAGAACACCTCAATTCGAAAGAAATAGTAGAGTATATGCAATATTTAATAAAGAAATGGCTTCTAAAGGAGTAAAATTAATATAATTTGAGGAAATAGTAGTAAATATGCCAGATTTAATACAGAAACGTCTTCTAAAGGACAAGAACTCTTTAATTTAAAGGATATTAGTAGATTATATGCTATACCTAATACAGAAATGCCTTCTAAAGGACTAAAGCTCATTAATTTGAGGGAAATAGTAGTGTTTGTGCAATATTAATACAGAAAAGGCTTCTAAAGGAATAGAACTCTTCGATTCGAAGGAAATAGTACATTATATCCAACATTTAATATAGAAATGGTTTCTAAAGGGCTAAAGCTCATTAATTCGAAGGATATTAGTAGATTATATGCCTAATTTAATACAGAAACGGCCTCTAAATAAATACGGAAAGTCAAATTCATAAGGTACCTGGAAATAAACACCTCTGGCCAATCAAGAGTAAATATTTAATACAATAACAGAGATAGTTTAAAGCTAAACTCTGACTGGTAACCATCTCACTCAACAAACATTAGGTTATATTAAAATA
>OZ024740.1:1118503-1128503 GCA_964016885.1 Eledone cirrhosa
CCATGGGCCCATGAGCACAGATCTTGAGCAGCAGCGGACGGCCTTGTCGTCCCGCTCATCCTTGATCTTGACCAACCCGTCCATCTTCTCCTTGCATCTTGTCCTTGAGTTCAAGTCCGACAGTCCAGATGAATGCGTGCCACAGCTTTCTGGTACAGGAAGGGGGAGCAGGAGGACTGGAGGGATGACGGGACAGAGGGAGGGAGGACCGGTGGTTGAGGGAGGTGCCGTAGTCGGTGGTCAGAGTCGACATCTTGTCCCGGTCGTCTTCTCCATCTTCGTCTGGTGTTGCGGGACCAGAAGTGCATTCTTGGAGGAGACCCGCAGCTACATCGGCCAATTCTTCTTGCAATGGTCATTCTGACGGAGCAGAACTGCTCAGCCAACCAACCCCAACCAGAACCAACCGCTCAGGGGCAACGCACAATGAGAGCATGACAATTATTATGCACTAATCAAGAAGATACTGGAAACGATTATGCATTAATCAAGAAGATACAGGAAACGAATAAAAAAATTTTGCCACTAATATTATTGTAAAATTTTTTATTTCTTGTCCAATTCTTTAAAGTTTTATCTTAATTTCTTGTCCTATTCATTTAAAGTTTTATCTTAGTTTCTTGTCCTATTCTTTTAAAGTTTTATTTTAGTTTCTTGTCCTGTATTTTTAAAGGTTTATATTCCAACAATATTACTTTTTTTTGCTGTACGCATTTTTCTATCTGGTCTACTATTTTTTAAGGCAATGCAAGCAACAACTATCTAATAATTAAATGATCATAGTGAATTACTGACAAGTGATTGACATTTTAAAGTTCTTTTGAGTATAATTGCAATCTAGTTGAGGCAACTGGCTTAATGACAAAGCTAGTAAATCATGAATGCATTTGAGATGATTAGTGCATAATAGTGAATTGGTGAAACTTGTGCATTTCAATGGTGTTACAACAATAGATGTAAGTTATATAGTAGTAATACTTTATCATTTTAACTTTTTAGAATGGACAAAAACCCATGCAAAGAAATGACTTTGACTGCAGTGATTCTCTCCAATTTACTTACAAAGCAAAACGTGGTCAAATACCTTATCATCTCTGATAAAATGCCCATTGAATCACTGAAAATCGGATGCATGGAATTCCTCATTCAATGCACCTATGAATCGGAAGCCATCACATATATCAATGGATATAGGGAGTTGTTCACACTGGAAGACCATCACTTCATTTGTGACTTCATCAGTTATCTCCACGATTATCTCAGACACCCAATGCCATTGATGAGAGGTGATCCAATGTGTGAGCATGTAACTAATCGTATAGAAGTTGTTATCGACCACCTGGCTTTTAGTGACATTTGACTGATTTGACTGATAATGATGTATTTTTAAAAAGTATGTGTACATTCTTGTTACTATTTTAAGGCAATGCAAGCAACAACTATTTAATAAAATTTAAATTTAAAAATGACCATTGTGCATTACTAGTATGATGACATTTTATTAAGTCACAAAATTAGTCAGTCAGCCATAGAACAAGGATCAGGTGGCAAAAACATTGGCAAAAATTTGTGTCAATTTAAGATTTCCAACATTGTTCAAATGAATCATATCTGGTTTGAAGTCAGATTTGTCAAATTTTGACCAATTTTCAATGTTGTGAAGATTGGGCAAGTTCAATTTTTGAATCATTTCTTTCATGCAGTAATTAAACTTTTCCAAACGTCGTCATTTCTGGATTACCTCCCCTAGCGTCACGCTTACTGCTCACTCACTTGAACACAAGATTTATCATCAAACTTTGATTATAAACTTTTTCCCGCTGGACCAAATTTCTAGATTTTTAAGCCAAAAGATGCATAATGATCTACTGTTCATGCTCATATAAGTTTTATCTCAGTTAAATAAAGTAGAGCCGCGCTGTACTGTCGTAAACAGACGATTGCCAACGAAAACACGACCACAACAATATTACTAAACGGACTACCGTCCGTTTAGTATATATATATATATATATATGTGTGTGTGTGTGTGTGTGTCTGTATATAAACGGAAAAAATGAAACGAAATTTCATTTCCCACTCTTAGTACGGCTGTTACTTAAATATAAGTATGTATACGTACATATAAAACAGAGGATGTGTGTTTGTCTGCTACCTTATTCGAGGTTGGCGTCTACACCGCTCGCCCGATCTCGCTCAAATTTGCATACATCACTCCTCATAACCCTTTACATTGCTTAGGCTACTTTGTTTTTTGATAGGTCCCCCTAGGGACCCGCAATCCACCTTTTTGTCTATTTGGGGTGAAATCGGGAGATGAGGTTGTATTTTATGCACGCGTGAAAAAGTTTTCCTTTTGAGTTTTTTTACCTGTTTTTTTGCTAATATGGGTAGAAAAGAGTCTAAATTTTGTTGACGGGCTCGAATCATTTCGAAATTCGGTCGAGAGTGAAGCTCGAGGTCGAATCTCCACTTCGTATATAGAGAGACAGGAATAACAGGTCTTATAGTAACATTACCTTCCCCTTCCTCCTTCTTTAGAGAGAGAGAGAGGAAGATAGAGAAAGAAGTTTTGGGTGTCACAGAAATATTACATTCCCCTCTCCACTTTGGTCAGTGAGCGAACCACGGTTGCTATAGTAACATTACCTTCCCCCTCCCCTTCTTTATTGACCGAGGAATATAGAGAGAAACGTTGTTGGTGTTACAGTAACATTACCTTCCCCTCTCCACTTACTTTGGTCTTTGAGACCGAGGGAACCACTGTTGCTATAGTTACAGCTTCACGTGACACAAACCAGTTCCTGCCAGTTCTGACCACCTGGCACCAATTGAGTCAGTTTTTGCTTTCTTTCGGTCGAGAAGTGGACAAATTTTCGCCTTGAATTAAAAAAAAAATTTCATGGACGGCTGGAGGTGGCAGCTTTTATTCTGTTTTGGCAAGACTGCTATCAAAAAATTCTGCAGACTCTTATCGTTGATTTGAGTGGCCTGCAAAGCTTTGGTTTTCAAACGCTTCTTGGTTAGGCTACTGTGTAGACGTGTGCTTCACTCTCACTGCATTACATTTTGTGACCTCGCTTTCGGACTTTGCCATTCCCAGTACGTTTTTTGTTTACTTTTTTCTTGCTTAAAATTGTAACAATTTGTCACTTTTTTTTACCTTCCCCAAAATACTGCTTATCACCTTCGCTTTTTTGCCTTTGCTCTAAACCTGCTTCCCCTTTACTGTTTACTGTACTATTGCAACCATGCCACTGAAAAGAAAGAGTACCTTTAGCCGTAGGAAAACATCGTCTGTTGTTTCAAAAAAAGAGGCGATTGAATGAGCAGTCTACGGATGCCGGACTGCATTTTTGGCCACAAACCCCTGTTACTTCGCTTTCAAACTTAAGTACCCCTAGCACAGCCCAACCCAGCGCCTCTCTATCTACGGTTACCGCTTCGAATCGTGCCATTCGTAATTATCGGAATGCAGTTGCAACAGCCGCCTCTAGGGCAGCAGAGAGTGACAGCCAAAGAGCTCTTCGTAGGGCTAGGAATGCTGCAACTACTGCTGCTGCAAGGGCCTCCGAAACTAAACAGCAAACAGCCACCAGACGGTCAAAGAACGCTGCTTCAACCGCCGCCTCCCGTGCCGCAGAAACCGACCAGGAGACAGCCATCCGAAGGTCCAAGGCAGCTGCCAGAGCATCCCAGACCGAGATACAGACAGCCATCCGAAGGTCCCAGAACGCTGTATCCACCGCCGCCTCCCGTGCCGCAGAACATCAAACAGCCCGCCGTGCTCGGTTGGTCACAATTCTATTATCATTTCAACTTTGACATATTTTATGTAAAGTGAATATGAGAAAAAAAAATTCTTCATATTTATTGTTTCCTAATCTGAATAAAAACAGCAGTAACCCGGGCAACGCCGGGTCATTCAGCTAGTATATTATATATATATATATATAGGGCGGTGGATTGGCAGTATCGGTAGAGAGTCGGACACCATGCTTTGAAGCATAGAGTTACGTCCCTTTATGATCTGAGTTCAAATCCCGCCGAGGTTAACTTTGCCTTTCATCCTTACGGGGTCGATAAAATAAAGTACCAGTAATGTACTGGTTAATTGCTGGCCTTGTGCCTAAAATAGAAACAATTATATATATATACGCACATATATTAATATATTTGTGTGTGTGTGTGTATATATATATAAATATATATATATATATTTATGTAGATAAATCTACCAAGAGTTTACGGTAGTGTCCAATCCGTATGAAGAACTCAATGTAGTCCGGATATCATGGAAAGAAGAGATGCAATGAAAAATCACTTTCGGTGAAAGATAAACGGAATACAGAGTCAAGATAAAATATTAAAAAAATAATGAATAAAACAATGAAACAGTTCCTTATATTAAACAAAAAAAGTTCATTATTTAACGATCGTTTCTAGGATATATATGTGTTAGAATTGGCATGCATATTCAACAGATCTATGTACAAAATTATACAAAATTATACAAACTATCAAGATTAAATATACATACCAAACACACATATATGCCGTCTTCAGAAATAATCATTCTATCAGATTATTCTATCAGATTATTTCTGAAGACGGCATATATGTGTGTTTGGTATGTATATTTAATCTTGATAGTTTGTATAATTTTGTATAATTTTGTACATAGATCTGTTGAATATGCATGCCAATTCTAACACATATATATCCTAGAAACGATCGTTAAATAATGAACTTTTTTTGTTTAATATAAGGAACTGTTTCATTGTTTTATTCATTATTTTTTTAATATTTTATATATATATTTATATATAAACGCACACACACGTATTTGTGTGTGTGTATATATACACACACTCATGTACATTTATATATATATGTGTGTGTGTGCAGCGGTCCTTCTTTCTGGTGTTTCCTATACTGTTGTTAGCTGACTTTTGGCTGCTATTTCTAAAGTGTCTATTAATATATGCTAGAAATAGCAGTCAAATGCCAGTTAACAAGATCAAATAAGAAGGTTTACATAAACTGCAGACCCGCAACATTTTTAACTCAATTTCCGGCTTTAAGTAAGACAAGAGTTATCTTTCTTGCCAAATATACTCCGTTTGTTGACATAAAAAAATCTATTATTTAAAAAGTTGAGGCTGAATTTTAGCTAACTTTTTTCATCTTGTCCACTTCCGGTTTTAATTTTAGCGCTAGAAATAGCAGCCAAGGCAACATATATAGATATATATAATCCTAATCGTAAAGTGCTTTACTATATAAATATATATATGTGAATGTGTGTATGCATGAGAGTGTGTGTGTGTGTGTATATATATATATATATATATATATATATATATATATATATGTATCATCATCATCATCATTTTGCGTCTGCTTTTCCCTGCTTGCAAGAGTGGGACGGGAACTCATTCTGGCTTGATTTCTACAGCTGGATGCCCTTCCTAACACCAACCTCCTACATACATATATATATATATATGTATATATATATATATAACCTGTTAATAATTCTATTGACAGATTAATTGCATAAGTTTATTTTTTAAAACTACCTGGTTGAGTGCTTATTCGATTTGTGCTATCTAATTTTTTGTATGATAAACACATACTGAATTCCTTTGCCAAAATATGGGGAATTTCCGCTTGTGACTTACGCATGTGCCTTTACTATGTTCGTTGTCACTCGCAAAGTTGGTTACAGAGCAGAATTACCTGTTGATAACGGGATATTCCTTGTTCGATCTTTATGCTGAAAGCTTATAGTTTTAAGCAGACAGTATTATTGATTTAGGTGTCATAGAAACCCTGCATTTGGATTTTACCACCAGTTCCATTTGGGTCCAGCTTTTTATCATTTATTTTGTTTGACCTGTTTAGCTTGATCTGTTTTTTGGCTTAGGTTGTTAATGCCTTCTCGACCACTTTTTCAGTTTGTATGGCGTTTTAACATATTGTTTAGCTATGTTTTTTTTAACTATTGAGCGCTTGCCAGCATTTCTATGATTTTGCGTTTCGTTTCGCTTTTTCTACCAGCCGAAATACGATTCTCTCTGAATTTATATTTATATATGTATATATATATATATGTTTTATGTACATATATATATGTTATATATATATATATATATATATATATATATGAAAAATATGGGGGAGAAGAATACTGCATGGTTGCACATGGATAACATGTTATAAAATGAGTCCCTCATCAGTGATTTGCCAACGATCATTGGTATTTCATCGCATTAAAAATCATATACCTCACGTTGGAGCGATAATAACTAAAATAAGTTATTAGGACAATAGAAACACGTAAAGCGAGTGAGACAAGTAAACAACACAGGGGAAAGCTAACCGAAGATGGAAATAAACACAAGCAACATGGTTATTCTTTCAGCATAAGCTGTGTGAATATATGTGCGAGTTAGAAACAGACCTTTCGCTAGTGAATCCGATGTTAGAAAGAAGGAAAATCATTTTCGAAGCGAACGGGAGGAAGTAAGAAGGGGAGAAACAGGGACTGAGTGAGTGGGAGTGCGAGGAAGAGGTCAGTAGAGAGAAAGTGTTAACTGACATGACAGAGGGGACGAAAGAAAGTAAGAGAAACAGAGAGAACGAGGGAGCAGTAAGAGAGAAAGAGAGAAACACAGAATCGCAGTTTAGGTAAATATATGAAAAATATGGGGGAGAAGAATACTGCATGGTTGCACATGGATAACATGGATAACATGGTGGTCTGGTGGGAGATACCAGAGATGGTGGAGGTCCTGCTCTGGGGTTCAATCCTGGTCAGGAGATAATCTAAGGGGGTTCATACTAAACTTCTTCAGTGTTTTTTTATCTCTAGAGACAAATATATATACATAAGGTAATCTGGTAAAGTTGTTAGAACATCACATAGAATTCTTTGTACTATTTTTTCCAGTTCTTTAATCTGAGTTCAACTTTACCTTTCTTCCATTCGGGGTTGATAATAAAGTACCAGTCAAAAAATACTAGGGGTTAATTCTTCCTCTATATCTCACTCTCTGTCTTTCTCTGGAAGAAATCTGTTTTATTCCGACCTGGAGAAGTTTTTTTTTCTAGAGAGAAAGAGAGACTTTTGTTATGTATTTAAACGTAAATTTTTTTCACTGGACTTTGAATTCCTTTTTCTTCTCTTTAGATTGAATAAACCTTAACATTTTACGTCTACAATTATATTTACCTTAACTCATGTTAATCTTTACAGTCAAGGACCTGTTTATACTCCATCATATAAACACATCAATCTTGTTTTGTTTTTCTTGCACTGATGGAGTCATAGGGGTGTCACTGTGGACATTTGAAGCTTGGTGGAGCCCTTCACTCACCAGGTTGGAACAGATGATTTCTTCCAGAGAAGGAGAGAGAATGAGAGAGAAGTGAGATAGAAATATAGAGAGGATGAACAGACCCCTGTGGTAGACTGGTACTTTTTTGTTATCAACCTTGAATGGATGAAAGGCAAAGTTGACCTCAGCAGGATTTAAACTCAGAGAGCAGAGAACCAGAACAAATATGGGAGAAAGCATTCTATCTATTGTTTTATAGACTTTAAATAAATGTTTCTACTTTTAACTCAACCCCAGTGCATTACTGGTACTTTATTTTACTGAACCTCTGAGGAAGAAGAGTAAAGCTAACCTCAGCAGGATTTTAATACAGAACGTAAAGGGATGTAACTATATGACACAAAGCATATCGTCTGACACTCTACTAATTCTGCCAATCCACCACCATCACCAATAAAATAAAATTGTGTCTCTATAAGAAACCTTAATGACAAATAATATGAAGTAGAACTTTCTACAGGGTGTATTTGTGGATTACAATACAAAACCTCTGAGAATGATTTCTAACATATTTCACCATAATAAATGTTCATTAATATATATTAATATAATTATTATTTATTAGGTCAGGTGGATTGGCCAGAACAATTCTACACTTCTTTTTTAGATGTCATGATCTTCCATGGCATTCCTGAGATCATTAATCTCCAGCTGGACATCCAGAGACATCTGATCTATGTAGGTCAATCTCAGTCATCCTACTAGGGTCTTACTATGTTTAGGTATCTACCACAGGAACCAGCTCATCAGGTTATCCTACCCTCAGTAACAATATATATATATATATATATATATATATATATATACACACAGACAGACACACATATATATATTTATTTTCTTCTTTCCAGAGTGTGTTTGTATATTTGTGTGTTTCACATTTCACAGTGATGGGGTTTATCACTAGTGTTGACTACATTTGTGAACAAGTAGCGAAAAATTCCATGTGAAAGATTTCTCACATATTTCACAACGGAAGGGTTTTTCTCCAGTGTGACTCCGTATGTGGATGACAAGATTAGAATTATAAGTGAAAGATTTCCCACATATTTCACAGTGGAAGTGTTTTTCTCCAGTGTGTATTTTCCCATGTGAGGATAGTTTCAGTCTTGAAGAGAAAGTTTTCCTGCAAATCTCACAGCTATATTCAGACATATTTCTAACTAGTGATCTTTACATACAGGATTCTCACCACTTCTACTGATACATTAAGATATGTAGATATGGTTAATAGTTACCATTTAGTCTAATATACTGTGTCCATAAAAGACTGCAGAACTCCGCTTTCTTCTTCTACAAAGTTGTAATGTAGCATTTAGTTGGTACAAGTAATAAGACATATGACAGCGTAAGACTGATCTTGGATTAAGAAAAAGCTAGTGCTTATATATATGATGATAATGATGATATCATCATCATCATCATCACCGTTTTACCTCCATTCCTCCACGCTAGCATAGGTTAGACGTGTTGTCCTGTTGTGGGCAGTGTCCTGTCAGCTGACCTTGTCTTGCTCATACGGGAACTGATTCTGGCTTGATTTCTACAGCTGGATGCCCTTCCTAACACCAACCTCATTTACAGTGAGTGCTGGGTGCTTTATATATATATATATATATATATATATAAGTGATTATTGTGGAGCATACCACTATTATTTTTGCTAAGGTGAGAGAAGCTCTATTCACAATAACATCCTCAGCTCATAAAACAAACGAATAAGCCTTCCATAGTTAAGGTTCTTGTTATTGAGGACAGTTCAGGTGACAAGAGAATTAATATCCATAATTTTAAAAGACAAATGTTAATATATATACATATATATATATACAGACATACAGTGTGTACGTATGAGAGAGAGAGTTAGACGTGTGTGTAGAAATATGTGTGTACGTGTTGTAATAATCAAGATATTTCACTTTAGATACTAGAAAAGTTCACAATGTTTGTGTTGTGATGGAAAATGAAATAATACGTACTTTAGTTTTCAAATAAAGTCAAGAAAATTTAGTAAATCTAATTATTCACTGATTTCTGATTAAAATAATATTTTCCTGTCCTGTAAAATGATCAGATGGCAAAAGTTGGGCAGTCTGCTGTTTCTTGTTATGTAATTCTACCAGAATCTCTTCAGGAGCCTTCGAGATGTTGGTCGAGGCAGTGTTGATCTGGTTCTCTATCAGTGTGGGTGTAATTCCAGTGATGTCCGAGTAGAGACTGTCATAGTTGAGATGTTGGTGGGCTCGGTTGTTGTAGGCCTCTCTGGTAATAACACAAAACTATTTTCCCTTGTCCGATGAGAGGTATACAAGGTTCTTAGATCTGAGGTTAAATTAGGGTAGCGAGTTGTGGTCTGGAGAGTTTGTGGTGAGTATGTGTGTGTTTTTGTAGGATCTCGAGAATAAACACTCACAGTTAAAACTTACCATGACTAACATCCTACAAAAACACACACATACGCCCCACAACCTCTCCAGAGGTGAAAGCAGTGATTCTTTGCTTAAACTTTAATCTGTTCTTATAATATATATATATAACCAAGTGGAAAGATATATACATATATCTTTTCACTTGGTTATATATACAGAGAGAGAAAG
>OZ024740.1:1131003-1136003 GCA_964016885.1 Eledone cirrhosa
ATTTACGTGTCCCAACGACTTTTTTTAGCCGTTGCTCGCACCAACCGGAGGTATATGGTCTTTAAAGCGATGAAATACCAATGATGGTTGGAAGATCACTGATGAAGGACTAACTTTATTCATATGTAACCCATTAGCAACCCAGCAGCACGTTTATTCTCATATTTACACATATTTTTTCCCCCTGCTGTTACCCGTCTATTTCGTTCTTACTGCTTCCTCTTTCTCTCTATCTTTACCCTCTCTAGCAGTCACTCTCTCTGTTAGCCTCTTCCTCACCCTTCACTCACTCATTCTCCGTTACTCCTCCTCCTCCTTCTTCCCGTTTGACCTGTGCGTAATTCTTTTCTTTCGCACGCTTGGCCAGGCCGGTCGGCATTTTTTCTCTCTCTCGTCTACGATTTCACAGAACTTATGTTTACCGAATTCACAGACTAGACCCCTTCTTCCTCCCGTTAGACCTGTGCGAAATTCCTTCCTTGCTCACATTTCAACCAGGTTTGATGGTCTTTATTCTCTCTCGTTCACGATTTCACCGAATTTAAATTCATAGGAATTTGGGACTTGACTTCTTCTTCCTCACTTTTCGTTGCTTCACCATTTTTGTTTGTTTACACTCGTGTCCCCTTTATTTACGTGTCCCAACGACTTTTTTTAGCCGTTGCTCGCACCAACCGGAGGTATATGGTCTTTAAAGCGATGAAATACCAATGATGGCTGGAAGATCACTGATGAAGGACTAACTTTATTCATATATATATATATATATATATATATGTATATAAACATGATAGTCACGGCTGGAACAACTTTAATTATAAGTCTGCTCAATCATACTAACATTGGATTTAAATTGAGCAAAGTTGGAGTTGTCTCCCTTGGTACTTTACTACGTTACGTTTGTTTATATATATCATCATCATCATCTTCAACATTATCATTTAACGTTCATTTTTATCACACCTGCATGGGTTAAATAGGTTGTCACGTTATTAGACATGTCAGGTGTGGAGACCAGGTCTCATATGGAGGTGTATTTTGGTATGGTTTCTAAGGCAGGATGCCCTTCTTAACACGAAACACATTATAATGTGGACTGCACACTTTTGTATGACCACCTTACAGGATGAACTGGGTGTTTTTATTGTTGTAGCATCAACAAGGTGTGAGGGATATTTAGCAGGTGAGGGCAGGGTCTTATGAATGGGGAGGGGTGAAGAGAAGATTGGTGAAGACTAGTGAGTTCTCTACATGTTTGTATTATTTCATTTTCAGCACATGGTAAGGGGGGGTCTTCTACAGAACAGCATGACGCGCCAGAGGTCTCGATCCTGTGACATTTCCATTGAGCGGTTTAATTGGGCAAGGTGAGCTTTTATTATTTCATCCCAAGCTTTCCTGGGTCTTCCTCTTTCATAGTTAACATCGACTTTGACAACCCTGCACCTTGTTATACAGCTGTCATCTTCCATATACGTCGCATGTCCAAACCACCACAATCTCCTCTCCTCTACATTGCATCTGACCTCTCTTATACCTAGTTTCTCTCTCAGTTTATTAATGCTTGTTGTTCATGCACACTATTACACATCTATCAGATCCTGTAAACTTCATTTCTTTCCAGTCTTTATAGGTCCTCTGAATATATTGCCCTGGTCTCACTTCAATGTAACATTGCTGTTCGTACACAGACTTCATACAATCTGCCTTTGACTTTCAGGGGAAATCATTTTGTAGGCAGCAGTAGTAGTAGCTCCTTAAACTTTTACCATCCCATTCTCACTCGGGCTACTGTACCTTCAGAACACCCACCTCCACTGTTAATTTGGTCATCTAGTTAACAGAAATTATGAACTGGTTTCTACAGAGCCTTCTGGACATTTAACCCTTTAGCATTTAAACCAGCCATACCTAGCCAGAATACTCTCACATCTTTCTGTTCAAACAGGCATAACTTGCCACTCATACCGACATTAAGGTATTGTTCTCAATATAAATAATATAAATAATATCAAAATCTCATAGATTCGATATTATGTAAGATAAAGCCGTTACCACAAAAATGCAATAGTATATACAGAGTAATGTAAATGCTAAAGAGTAGCTTGTTTTTTTGTGAGCTCTTGCTACTTATTGCTCTTGTGCATCAAGCACATACAAAACTTACATTCTTTTGCCAACCTCACTGAGATCCAAATACATCTCTTGTTTATCCATAGTTTGGAATTTCTACCTACTCCTTTCCTTTAGACTGAGCAAGGCCATTTTCTTGAGGGGATATAGACCCTGTTTTCCTTTCTATTTTGCCAAGTTAACTTTAAGACATTTTCATTCTAGGCCATGCTTCCAGGTTTGGAATTTCTCCTCTAATTTTACCATAGATTAAGTGACAAAAGTTCAATCATGTGCATACAGGAGTTCCCATGGACAGCCAGTCTTAAACTCTTATGTAATAGCCTGCAGGATGATAATAAACAGAAGAGGGTTAATAACAGAGCCCTGATAGACTTGCTCACTCAATTCCTCACTATAGCCATCATTACTTTTAACCTTACTGACTGCTCCTCCATACATGGCTTTTACTGCTCTCACAAGCCACTCATATACCCCTAGTTTTCTAAGTTACACACCAGATTATGGAACGGGGAATTCTCACAGAAGCTGTCTCTGGGTCAACAAATGCCAAGTATAGGGGCTAATTTTAGCTAGGTACTGCTCTTGCAGTTGCCACACAAGGAAGAGGACATCAGTGGTACTTTTACCTGGCACAAATCCAAACTTCATCTCATCTAGGTTAACTTGGTCCCTAATCAGCTGTGTTATAACTTTAACACCTTCGTGAACTGGTCCATCTAATGTCTCTATAGTTTTCTAGCTCTAGTACATCTTCTTTGTCCTTGTAGCAGTTGATGATGATGATACTACATCATTTATTTGGTATGACACCATTTTGTATTACATGCTGTACGATACCAGTGGTTAAGATGTGACCCACCATCCCAGATACTTTCAGTATCTCAGCAACTATCACCAATGGACAAGATACTTTCTCTATCTTCATATCCTTAATTACCTTACTACACTACTGCTTACTTGTATGGCTGGACCCTCTGTTGAGCCCACTTTCAGTAGACTATCTTCCGCCCATGCATTCTCCTCATTCAGTAATCTTTCATAAAGGCATTTCCATGTTACAAAGATTGGCTGAAAAGTTCATAGACTATCAATGATAGCATGATGCTAGAGCTGTGAAATCTTGCCTGCAGTAATTTCAACTTTTCTTATTAATAACTGCATTGTTTCCTACCAGGGACTATGTTGAAAAATAAACCTCATTTGGTCATTCCATGAGTGTATCTTGGTCTTCCTATGAACTTTTCAGCTGACCCTATTCAGCATCAGTGAGGGCAAATGCCCCATTATCATCCTGGACACACTTTACCCCAACATCACAATTTTCCCTCACACACTGCCTCACAATCCTGAACATCTCATGTATTTCATCCTCACATCATAAAACCAACTGAAATTATATATTCTCTGCTTCCCTCCTTGCAAAGAATACTTCTTGCCTAGCTTCCTGGTAGTGTACCCTCCAGCTTCCCACATCCTGCCATTATTCCATGCCTGTCTCTTAGTCTTAACTGTCTTATCTACCCTAGTGCTTCACCACCAAGTAACTCTCCTTCTCTCTGAAGCCCTGCTCCAGCCACAGATCTAGTTTGACACCTTCAGAAAAGTTTCTTTGAGGAACTCCCACCGTGCAACGCCGGGTACCACTGGTAGTATATATATAAAACTGAGGATATCTGTCTGTGTGTGTGTGTGTGTGTGTGTGTGTTTGAATCACTAAAACTCCAGAAGCACCAAACCAACTGTTTTCAAACTTTACACATGTAATACTTATGTTTCAAGGAGTGTTCTGAGCAAAACAAATTTCAAATTTTCAATGCCCTAGGGACCGCATTAGGCGATTTAGCGATCTCGCTCTATAATTCTTAGTCTTTCTCTTTTTAGACAGATACATACATATAACGTCGCGCCCTTATAATATCTGTCTGCGTGTCTGTCTGTCTGCATTACGTCACTTCCTTGCGGATGTGTGTGTGTGTGTGTCTGTGTCTGTGAGTTTGAATCCCTAAAACTCGAGAAGTACCCAACCGATTCTTTTCAAACTTTACATGTGTATTACTTATGTTTCAGGGAGTGTTAAGCAGATAAAAAAATTCAACTGCGTTTTTAAACATTTTTAGGGGTTTTTTGTAGCATTACGTCAGATCGATTTCTTTGAAATTGTAACTATGTATTAGTCAGTCTCTTCTTCATACCGTAAGCAAAGAAAATCCAACTCTATTATGACCTAGGACCCGCATTATGTGAAAAACTTCATTTTTTCAGCTTCTTAGGGCTTCTTGGAGGCGTTAGGTCTAGCCGATTTTCCCGAGATTTCAAGGCATATTATGCACATAAAATAAATTCATTTTCTTGTCCCCTAGGGCCCGCATTAGGTGAAAACCTGCATTTTTCCTGCTTCATCGAGAAAAATCTTAAAGATTATCCAGCCATCAGAGTATTCGGTTTATTTTCTTTACATATTGTCCAGGCATGCAGTTTTTCCACGATTAGGTCTATTGGCAGCCCGCGTTCCAAATTACCTTATCCCGTGCAACGCCGGGTACTACTGCTAGTATATATATAAAACTGAGGATGTCTGTCTGTGTGTGTGTGAGTTTGAATTTCTAAAATTCGAGAAGCACCAAACCGACTGTTTTCAAACTTTACACATGTAATACTTATGTTTCAGGGAGTGTTCTGAGCAAAACATATTACAAATTCTCTATGCCCTAGGGACCACATTAGGCGATTTAGCGATCTCTTTCTATAATTCTTAGTCTTTCTCTTTTTAGATAGATACATATAACGTCGCGCGCTTATAATATCTGTCTGTATGTCTGACTGTCTGCATTACGTCACTTCCCTGACAATGTCTGACTGTGTGT
>OZ024740.1:1141003-1143503 GCA_964016885.1 Eledone cirrhosa
CTGTAAACCCAAATACAACGTCAAACACAACTTCGCTAAATGTTCATAATCCAACTCTAAATCAAGAAACTATTATTCCTATTATTCCTATCGCAAACAACTTCTCCAATCCAATTCCTTCTATAGATAACACTAGATCACTCATTAATAATCTCTCTAATTGCAACTGCCGCATTAAAAATAAATGTCCTCTCAACAACCATTGTCTCGATAAAAACTTAATTTATGAATGTAAAATTATAACTAACACCAATTCCTTCACCTATTTTGGCTCCACTTCCACCTCTTTTAAAGCTCGTCTCTATAATCATCATTCATCTTTCAAATACAAACTTAAAAGAACTAACACTGCTCTCTCAGAACTCATATGGTCCTTAAAAGACAAAAACATTAAATATACCATCTTTTGGAAGAAGATTTCTTCTGCATCCTCATACTTGAACAGCTCTCTATCTAAAATCTGTAATCTCTGCCTAAATGAAAAATTTACCATTATCTCTAACCTAGATTCTATAA
This sequence comes from Eledone cirrhosa, assembly GCA_964016885.1. Taxonomy (NCBI): domain Eukaryota; kingdom Metazoa; phylum Mollusca; class Cephalopoda; order Octopoda; family Eledonidae; genus Eledone; species Eledone cirrhosa. The sequence goes on from OZ024740.1 coordinate 1,141,520, forward strand.
TAAATAGACGCACAGATTTGTTTTCTATCTGCCTGCATAAATTCCATAGAACTTTTCACAAAGTATACAGTTAATATTCAATTCTTTATCAATTTAGAATCTTTTCTCAAAGGCACATATACATACACCTCTTTAAAATATACCCATCTTCCTACCATACTTTAAAGGGCTTTATACACTCTATAATACTTGTTTACTCATTACCCTCACTCTATCTTCACCTTGTAAAATCATTCATAACATATACATCTGTTTTTTTTTTTTGTTTTTTTTTTTTGACGTTAAAATATTTATCCGCAATCATTATTTTTTTTTTTTTTTCTCTCTCTCATAAATCTTTTTAATCTCAATTTCATCCTTAATTTATTTATTTATTTATTTATTTTTTTTTTCTCCCCATCAACGAACTCATTCTTAATACATATTAACTCTATTCGCATATATTATCAATTCCTCCAATATACAAACTTTAACTTCACATTATTTTTCTCAAATCCTTCTACACACAAACCTTAATAATTTTTCTCTTCGTTAATTTTGAAATTGCCACAACATACCCTTTTTTTAGAATATTCATCCACAATTATTATTTCTTCTCTCTATCTTCATACATAAATTCCCTTCGTTAATTTTCAAATTCCTTTAATTTATACATTATCTTCCAACGGTTTCTCAACCTCTCTGTGTAAGGCAATGTATCTTTATCTCAGTTATAAAAACTATCTCTTTCTCTCTATCGCCCATCTCTCCCTCTCCACCTTCACTCTCATCTCCTCCCCCTTTTTTTCATCCTTTCCAGCCCCCCTCCTTAAATAAAATACTTTTTCCTCGCACATATCCTCCTTTCGTTGATTTTCAAAAATTTTTTGGGGTTTATACATTATCTTCCAACGGTTTTCAACCTCTCTGTGTGGGACAGTATATCTCATCTCAGTTATAAAAGCTATCTCTTTCTCTCTATCACCCATCTCTCCCTCTCATCTCCTCCCCCTTTTTCATCCTTTCCACACCCCCCTCTCTAAATAAAATATTTTTCCCAATATCACACATCAATCTAAAACCACTTTTCATATGTAGATTTAAAACTGCACTATCCACAAATGTTTTTTAGCCTTCATATCATGTTCTCCTGTTTTATCTGATGAAAACACAAATATTATTGCATGATGATGTTTGTTTTTGAAATGCGCATAATAAAATACATGGAACTCCTTTAACCATCTTTTGATCTTATATTATGCATACTCCAGTCCTACAAACTGTAGAGTGCTTCTTATCCGATATCTGCATTGCTTTATTGTACTACAATAAAACTCACCTCCTACATATATATATATATATATATATATATATATATATATATATATATATATGTAGATAAATCTACCAAGAGTTTACGGTAGTGTCCAATCCGTATGAAGAACTCAATGTAATCCGGATATCATGGAAAGAAGAGATGCAATGAAAAATCACTTTCGGTGAAAGATAAACGGAATACAGAGTCAAGATAAAATATTAAAAAAATAATGAATAAAACAATGAAACAGTTCCTTATATTAAACAAAAAAAGTTCATTATTTAACGATCGTTTCTAGGATATATATGTGTTAGAATTGGCATGCATATTCAACAGATCTATGTACAAAATTATACAAAATTATACAAACTATCAAAATTAAATATACATACCAAACACATATATATGCCGTCTTCAGAAATAATGAAATATATTTATTGATAATAACAACAATTCAAAATTTCAGGTCTGTTAGGGAACAGAGTTCAAATTGACCAATGAAAATACAAAAAGTTTATGCAGCTAGGTGTGTGTATATACATGTAATTAACTTCGTTCACAGATATGCATAAAGATATATGTTCACATGCATACGCATGCCAAAAAGATGTATGTAAATACAAAAATTCAAGGCTAATGTCTCTGTAAGTTTATAATCTACAGATAAAATGCGTATAGACACATAAA
>OZ024740.1:1153503-1168503 GCA_964016885.1 Eledone cirrhosa
CTCTTACACTTTCTTATACCGACATCAGTCTTACACAGTCACATATCTTCAGAACTTCGAAGAATTCTCCAAGAATTACTATGGAGCACGTTAAACACTTGGACATTTCTACCACACCTGTTTCTACCAATATAGATACTGTTACACAGGCATACAGTGGTGACAAACCTTTACCTAGTGAAACATGTACTGAACAAGGATCATTACACAGAAATATTCCTGAATATAGCTGTGAGATTTGTAGGAAAACTTTCTCATCGGAAGATGAATTATCTACACACAAACACATACATATTAAAGACAAACCCTATCATTGTGAAATATGTGGGAAATCTTTCAGTTGGAGTGGTGATTTAACCAACCACAACAGAACACACACTGGAGAAAAACCTTTCAAATGTGAAACATGTGGGAAATCTTTCAGCCAAAATACCAATTTAATTAGGCATTTACGTAGTCACAGTGGGGAAAAACCATTTCACTGTGAAATATGTGGGAAATCTTTCGCTGAGAAAGCCAATCTTGTTAGACATATACGTATTCACACTGGAGAGAAACCTGTTCACTGTGAAATATGTGGGAAATATTTTGCTGATAGTGCTGTTCTTTTAGTTCACAGAAAAAGACACACTGGAGAGAAACCCTATCAATATGATAAATGTGGGAAATATTTTGTAAGAAGCAGTCATTTAATTATACATAAAAAAAGACACACTGGAGAGAGACCCTATCATTGTGAAATATGTGGAAAATCTTTTGGCAGGAGTAATGACTTAACTACACATGAAAGAACACATACTGGAGAGAGACCCTATCACTGTGAAATATGTGGGAAATCTTTTGTAACAAGCAGTCATTTAACTGAACATAAAAGAATACACACTGGTGAGAAACCCTATCATTGTGAAATATGTGGAAAATCTTTTGGCAGTAATGGTGCATTGACTAAACACAAAAGAACACACACAGGAGAGAAACCCTATCACTGTGAAGTATGTGGGAAATCTTTTGTAACAAGCCCTTCTTTAACTGTACACAAAAGAACACATACTGGAGAGAAACCCTGTTACTGTGAAATATGTGGGAAATCTTTTGTAACAAGCCCTTCTTTAACTGTACACAAAAGAACACACACTGGAGAGAAACCCTATCACTGTGAAATATGTGGGAAATCTTTTGGCAGGAGTGATGTCTTAACTACACATGAAAGAACACATACTGGAGAGAAACCCTATCAGTGTGAAATATGTGGGAAATATTTTGTAACAAGCAGTCATTTAACTGAACATAAAAGAACACACACTGGAGAGAAACCCTATCATTGTGAAATATGTGGGAAAGCGTTTGTACAGAGCAGTTCTTTAACCATACATAAAAGAACACACACTGGGGAGAAACCCTATTCCCTGATGTAGTGTGTAATTAAGGGATCCTCTATCACCTGAGGTAATGTCTTCTCTGCTATGATAATTTTTAGAGGCCTACACCAACATTCCCTGTTGTAATGTGTAATGGAAGAGCCCTCTATCACCTGAGGTAATGCTGTGTGTGTCTAGTCTCAGAAATTTTAGAGGGTAAAATCAACATTCTCTGTTATACAACATTTTCTTTTTGACTTACCCTTTTTTATTGATTTCATTGTTTTGTAAATAATTTATTAATTTTTCATAATTAATTTTATAAATTGTATTTATGTCCAAAATTTCATTCTATTTGTTGTTAATAAAAGAATTACATTCAAGGAATTTATCAAGTCTGTAACTTCCAACTTTTTTTTTTATTTTGCCATCTAAATCTGTTATTAGCACCATATGTAATGATATCATCTTGTAAGTAGTTTTAATACATCTAACACCCATCTAAATCTCTGTTATTAACACCATATGTAATGATATCTTCTTGTAAGTAGTTTTAATACATCTAACACCCATCTAAATCTCTGTTATTAACACCATATGTAATATCATCTTGTAAGTAGTTTTAATACATCTAACACCCATCTAAATCTCTGTTATTAACACCATATCTAATGATATCATTTGTAAGTAGTTTTAATACATCTAACACCCATCTAAATCTCTGTTATTAACACCATATCTAATGATATCACTTGTAAGTAGTTTTAATACATCTAACACCCATCTAAATCTCTGTTATTAACACTATATGTAATGATATCATCTTGTAAGTAGTTTTAATACATCTAACACCCATCTAAATCTCTGTTATTAACACCATATGTAATATCACCTTGTAAGTAGTTTTAATACATCTAACACCCATCTAAATCTGTTATTCACACCATATGTAATGATATCACCTTGTAAGTAGTTTTAATACATCTAACACCCATCTAAATCTCTGTTATTAATACTATATGTAATGATATCATCTTGCAAGTAGTTTTAATACATCTAACACCCATCTAAATCTCTGTTATTAACACCATATCTAATGATATCATTTGTAAGTAGTTTTAATACATCTAACACCCATCTAAATCTCTGTTATTAACACTATATGTAATGATATCATCTTGTAAGTAGTTTTAATACATCTAACACCCATCTAAATCTCTGTTATTAACACCATATGTAATATCTGTTTCTACTTTAGGCACAAGGCCAGTAATTACCCAGTGCATTACTGGTACTTTATTTTATCGACCCCGTAAGGATGAAAGGCAAAGTCAACCTCGGCGGGATTTGAACTCAGATCGTAAAGGGACGTAACTATGCTGGAAAGCATGGTGTCCGACTCTCTACCGATACTGCCAATCCACCGTAGTTTTAATACATCTAACACCCATCTAAATCTGTTATTCACACCATATGTAATGATATCACCTTGTAAGTAGTTTTAATACATCTAACACCCATCTAAATCTCTGTTATTAATACTATATGTAATGATATCATCTTGCAAGTAGTTTTAATACATCTAACACCCATCTAAATCTCTGTTATTAACACCATATGTAATGATATCATCTTGTAAGTAGTTTTAATACATCTAACACTCATCTAAATCTCTGTTATTAACACAATATGTAATGATATCATCTTGTAAGTAGTTTTAATACATCTAACACCCATCTAAATCTGTTATTCACACCATATGTAATGATATCATCTTGTAAGTAGTTTTAATACATCTAACACCCATCTAAATCTGTTATTCACACCATATGTAATGATATCACTTTGTAAGTAGTTTTAATACATCTAACACCAATCTAAATCTCTATTATTAACACCATATGTAATGATATTTTAGAAGAAGTTAGTTATGTAGAGATATTTAGAAGAGGTTGTTTAGTAGATGTTTGTTCTTCGGGAATTATCACTTTAGCAAATAGTATATATTTGTTGGTTACAGGCTGGACTCCATGTAACATAATATAATTAACAACAATGTAGCAAGCAGTGACACTATTTTCTCACTGCGGAGTAATTTAGTCGTGTTTTGTCACTCACCAGCCCTTAGGGTTGGTGGCGTATGAATACAAAAGATGACTTCCACCCAGCAGTTGCTTCACACCTTTTTTCAGTTCTAGGTAGCAGTTGCTCTTTACATTTTGTTGACACCAGCAACTTACAAATGTCTTTCCCAGTCAAGACACCATCTTTCAAAGCTACCCCCCAGTTGTGTTTTGGAGTTGTCTAACAGCTCATAATGGCTTCCCTACTCCTGTCACTTTGCTCTCTAACGATGAGAGTCGTTTCATTATACGGCTTTTAGGAGAGTTACCGTAACCGACAACTTGGTTCCAAAGTACTTACCATTAAGAGATTTGCTATTACATGTCAGCTTTGTTATACAGGATCTCTGTACCACTTCACACCCTTTGTACATACGTTCACGTCAAGCAAAAATAAATCTTTATTATGTTTTGAAGTATGCCTACTGATCCACAACCATGAAACATAAACCCGCAGCCTTACATCTCTATCTTCTTTAAGGATATAATCTCCGCTACCAATACAGAATACAGCTTAAAGTCCTCTCACTAAAAACTTAATTCTTCATAAGATTTGCACCGATATAGAATAAGATTTTTTGGGAAAATACAGTATTAATGTTGTCATCACTTGTGGGTCACCTTACTGAGGTGTCATGTGATGTCAGGTGAGGGTACCTGGTTATTTCAGTACCTTAGCCTCACCTTACTGAAGTGTCAGGTGAGGGTACCTGGTTATTTCAGTACCTTAGCCTCACCTTACTGAGGTGTCAGGAGATGTCTGTGAGGGTACCTGGTTATTTCAGTTTCTTAGCCTCACCTTATTGGGGTGTCAGGTGATGTCTGTGAGGGTACCTGGTTATTTCAGTACCTTAGCCTCACCTTACTGGGGTGTCAGGTGAGGGTACCTGGTTATTTCACTACCTTAGCCTCACCTTACTGAAGTGTCAGGTGAGGGTACCTGGTTATTTCAGTACCTTAGCCTCACCTTACTGAGGTGTCAGGTGAGGGTACCTGGTTATTTCAGTATCTTAGCCTCACATCACTGAGGTGTCAGGTGAGGGTACCTGGTTATTTCACTACCTTAGCCTCACCTTACTGAGGTGTCAGGTGATGTCTGTGAGGGTACCTAGTTATTTCAGTACCTTAGCCTCACCTTACTGGGGTGTCAGGTGAGGGTACCTGGGTATTTCAGTACCTTAGCCTCACCTTACTGAGGTGTCAGGTGATTTCTGTGAGGGTACCTGGTTATTTCAGTTTCTTAGCCTCACCTTACTGGGGTGTCAGGTGATGTCTGTGAGGGTACCTGGTTATTTCAGTACCTTAGCCTCACCTTACTGAGGTGTCAGGTGAGGGTACCTGGTTATTTCAGTACCTTAGCCTCACCTTGCTGAGGTGTCAGGTGAGGGTACCTGGTTATTTCACTACCTTAGCCTCACCTTACTGAGGTGTCAGGTGAGGGTACCTGGTTATTTCAGTACCTTAGCCTCACCTTACTGGGGTGTCAAGTGAGGGTACCTGGTTATTTCAGTACCTTAGCCTCACCTTACTGAGGTGTCAGGTGAGGGTACCTGGTTATTTCACTACCTTAGCCTCACCTTACTGAGGTGTCAGGTGAGGGTACCTGGTTATTTCACTACCTTAGCCATGCCATCACCCGTGGTAATGTTGCCAGTGTGTTGGCTTGCCTCAAAGTGTGGTGTTAACCCCTATGGTGTGAGGTGAAGCTAATTGTCACACCTGGTGGTGAATTGCCCCTCCCCTCCTTTTTTCTTTCCTTTATCATTATTGTTCAATAAATTATATTATTATATTTTTATACACGGCTTAGACATTATATTTGTAATGTTTTTCTAAACGAATTGTGAGCAATTTATGTTTTTTACGCATCTGTAATGTTATTTATGTATATATATATATATATATATATATAACACATCTGTAATGTTATTTATGTATATAGATATATATATATATAACATATCTGTAATGTTATATATATATATATATACAACATATCTGTAATGTTATTTATGTATATATATATACAACATATCTGTAATGTTATTTATATATATATATATATAACATATCTGTAATGTTATTTATATATATATATAAAACATATTTGTAATGTTATTTATATATATATATAAAACATATCTGTAATGTTATTTATATATATATAAAACATATCTGTAATGTTATATATATATATATATATATATATATAACATATCTGTAATGTTATTCAATTGAAATTTAAACTTAAAGGTGTAGTAATGCCACAAACGTTTTTCTATCTTTAAATAATTAGATACTTATTTATATAATTGTAAATACAAGTGCCACAGCACACACATATATATATATATATACATGCTAGAGTCCCAGAGAACGAGAGAATGAAGGACAGGTATATACATGGTAGAAATAGCAGCCAATGCCCAGCAAAGTACAGAACGAAGTACACACACACTCCCTCTCTCTTTCTCTCTCTCTCACACACACATATATATTTATGTATGCATGTATGTATATGGTTAATGGAATTATGTAATAAAATGAAGATGTACAAATAAAACTGTCTCTTATTTATTATACTGACACTTCGATTGATACCTTACTGAGAAAATCCTAATCGTAAAGTGCTTTACTATATGTGTGTGTGTGTAAAAGGTGAACAGAAATAACAACAATATCGATACAGTATATGGAAGGTATATATTAGGTTAACGCTTGATATATAGCAGGAAGAGGGTCTTAACGTTTTGGACGCTAGTCCTTTATCAGAAGAAAGAGTGATAAATAAAATATATATATATATATAAGTTATTCCAGGTTGAATCGGAGGTAACCACAGTAAGTAAGGTACTCAATACATAGCAGAGTATAAAAGTTTTAATATAGAAGAGCTTCTACAGGACTAGAACTGTTTCATTCATGAGAAATCATCAGGGAGCTGCTGTCCAAGTAGTGGTATTTATATCTTTTCTTTTCTGGTGGTAGGAGAGGGTGGGGGGTTGGGATGGGTGGAGGTCATTGGTTGAAGGATTTAAAGAAAAGGGAGTTCATTAAAATCTAATTCTTTAAAGCTATAGTAATAACAAAGGCAGGAAGAATACTGTAAACAAAATCATGTTTGGAATTCCAATCCTAGTTTATCACTTAGACTAACAATGGCTGTAAGACAGGTCTCTACAGGATGGGTGGGGTTCAATGGTTTAAAGAAAAGGGAAATTCTTTAAAGCTGAAATAAGGGTGACAAAGGCAGAAAGGGTTCCATCAACAGATTCAAGTGTTGGGTGCTTCCCCTTATTGTGAAGTTTCTCTTAATATATATTCCAGGTGTTGACAAACACATTCACACACTCGCCCACTTACACACACCTACACACACACACACAACACACATACATAATGGTACATACACACATACACATATACAAATATATACACATACATACAAATATGTGTACATACATACACACACACACACACACACATATATACATATAACATATATATATATGTGTATGTCTGTGTATATATATGTGTATATATTTGTATATGTGTATGTGTGTATGTACCATTATGTAAGTTTGTTGTGTGTGTGCGTGCGTGTATGTGTGTGTACGTGTGTAAGTGGGCGAGTGTGTGAATGTGTTTGTCAACACTTGGAATATATATTAGGTGAAACTTCACAATAGGGGGCTCACCCCAACACTTGAATCTGTTGATGGAACCCTTTCTGCCTTTGTCACCCTTATTTCAGCCTTAAAGAATTAGCTTCTAAAGAATTTCCCTTTTCTTTAAACCATTGAACCCCACCCATCCTGTAGACACCTGTCTTACAGCCATTGTGATACATATATACATATAACATATATATATATATATATATATATATATATATATATATATCATCATCATCATTTCATTTTACGTCCGCTTTTTCCCTGCTTGCAAGGGTGGGACGGGAACTGATTTTGGCTTAATTTCTACAGCTGGATGCCCTTCCTAACACCAACCTCATTTACAGTGAGTGCTGGGTGCTTTTTTGCCATGGCATCTCCACGACCACTTTGCAGTGGAATCATATGGACCCCAGTCCCTATCATCTCATTTCTAAATGAGGAGAATAATTGGGAGAAAGACAGTCTCCCCCACATCGACCCAATAGAGGGACCAGCAGTGCAAGTTGAAGGTAGTATAATAAGTAAGGCCTCCATATACATATACATACATATATATATATATATATATATATATATATATATACATACATATATACATACACATACATACATACATACACATATACATACATATATATACATATACATACATACACATACATACATATATATACATAATATTCATATACATACATACACATACATAAGCATATACACATATACATAAGTATATATACATATACACACGTATATATACATATACATACATACATATATACATATACATACATATATACACATACATACATATATACATACATACACACATATACATACATATATACATATACACACATACACATACATACATATACACATACATATACATACACATACATATATATATATACATACACACACATATATACACACACATATATACATACATACATATACACATATATACACATACATACATATACACTCATATATACATATACATACACATACATACATAAAGACAAATCCGCCTCATGGACGAGAATGCAAGGGCTCCTCCTCTTTGTTTCGGCCGCGGATGGCTAACATAACCCCCCGCTCCCCACCGCTCCCACCCTCCAAACGCAATCCAAAACTTCAGAGTTGGTACCATGAATGTAGGCACCTTAAATGGTGGCTCTAACGAGGTTGTAGAAATGCTTGAACGTAAGGAGGTCGATGTTTGTTGTATTCAAGAGACCAGGTGGAGGGGTGGGTCTGCTAGATTCATCGTGGGTAAAGAACGATGCTATAAGCTTTTCTGGGTGGGAAATGACAATGGGCTGGGTATACACATACCACCCCACCACCCCACCGCAAAGTGGTCGTGGAGGCGCCACGGCAAAAAAGCACCCAGCCCACACTGTAAAGCTGACGTGGAGGTGCCACGAAAAAAAAAGCACCCAGCACTCACTGCAAACGGGGTTGGCATCAGGAAGGGCACCCAGCTGTAGAAACCAATCCAGAATCAGCTCCCATCCCACCCTTGCAAGCATGGAAAAGCGGACGTATGATGAAGTTGATATATATATATATATTAGTATATATATACACATACATATGTACACATATACACATACATATATGTACATATATATACACATATATATATACACACATATATGATAGACTGATAATTAGCGACCTCATAGTCAGGACGAGACGTACTCGACAGCAGAAGAGGACTATCCTCAGGAGAAAGATATGGAAGCTAAAGGACCCCACAGCCAGAAATAAATTTCAAAGCATATTACTTGATGCTTTCGACAGTAAGGAAGAGCATTTAGAGTCGGACAATATAGAGGGACAGTGGGAATTTCTGAAAGCAAACCTGCTGACGGCGACAGACGAAGTCTGTGGCTGGAGCAGGCCTATAGGCAGGAGGAGAGTAATATGGTGGTGGAACAGTAAGGTGGAGGGGTCAATTAAGGCCAAAAAGCAGGCTTGGAAAATATGGCGGGATGGGGGAAGTAGAGAAGACTATCAAGTGGCCAGGAGGGAAGCTAGGAGACAAGTGTACTTCGCAAGAAGGGAAGCAGAGGAAAGAAAGTTCAAGCATGTTCTACAACGCGAGGACCAAAAACGTGAGGTGTTCAGGATTGCTAGGCAATGTGTCAAGGAAAACCGTGATATTGTCGGGGAGAAGTGTGTACTTAATGATGACGGAGTACTTGCCATCACCGACGCTGATAAGAAGGTAGCTTGGAAGTGTCACTATGAAAGGCTACTAAATGAGGAGAATAAATGGGAGAAAGACAGTCTCCCCCACATCGACCCAATAGAGGGACCAGCAGTGTTAGTCGAGGGTAGTATAATAAGTAAGGCAATCAAGGATATGAAGACGGGTAAGGCGGCTGGGCCTTCGGAAATAGTTGCTGAGATGCTGAAGGCATCTGGCACGGTGGGACACACCATGGTCACCCGGATAGTTAACCAAGTCGTACAGAATGGGGTTGTTCCGAAGGACTGGCATAGCAGCATCATCGTTAACTGTTATAAGGGTAAAGGAGATGCCCTAGATAGGAGTAACACTAGAGGCATTAAATTAATCGACCAGGTCATGAAGGTCACGGAAAAAGTAATAGCGCAACTAATCAGAGAGAGAATTGACCTAGATGAAATGCAGTTCGGGTTTGTGTCAGGCAAAAGTACCACAGACGCTCTTTTCATTGTACGACAACTACAGGAGAAGTACCTAGCTAAAGGTAAACCCCTCTACTTAGCTTTTGTCGACTTGGAGAAAGCCTTCAACAGAGTCCCCCGTTCCATTATCTGGTGGGCCCTTAGAAAACTAGGTGTCGACGAATGGCTTGTGAGAGCTATACAAGCCATGTATAAAGAAACAGTCAGCAAGGTTAGAATTAACAACGAATATAGTGAAGAGTTTAGCGTAAAAGTTGGCGTCCATCAGGGCTCTGTTCTCAGCCCCCTACTATTTATTATTGCCCTTCAGGCTATAACAGAGGAGTTCAAGACCGGCTGCCCATGGGAACTCCTATACGCAGACGACCTGACACTCATAGCTGAATCAATGGCCGAGCTAGAGAAGAAATTCCAAACATGGAAGCACGGCCTAGAATCAAAAGGCCTTAAAATTAACCTGGCTAAGACTAAAGTTCTAGTTTCTAGGAAAGAAAATAAGGCGGCGGTCCCTTCCGGGAAATGGCCATGCTCAGTGTGTAGGAAAGGCGTAGGTAGAAACTCCATTTTATGTCCCAAATGCAAACTATGGGTGCATAAAAGATGTAGTGGGATCACAGGTAAGCTAACTAAGAACATAGATTTTACATGTGGCCGGTGCTCTGGTGCAATAAGTAGCAGCAAGTGCCCACAAAATACTAGTTCTTACAACTGCGCAGAGGGCTCTATAGAAATAGTGGACAGCTTCCGTTACCTGGGTGACAAAATCAGCAGTGGGGGAGGGTGCTCTGAAAGTACAGTAGCTAGAGTCAGAACTGGATGGAAAAAGTTCAGAGAGCTTATACCACTATTAGCCGCTAAAGGGTTCTCCCTAAAAATGAAAGGCAGGTTGTATGATGCCTGCATACGAACAGCAATGTTGCATGGCAGTGAGACCTGGGCATTGTGTGCAGAGGATATACGCAGACTAGAGAGGAACGAAGCTTGCATGCTCCGCTGGATGTGTAATAGTAATATACGTGAACGGCAAAGCATAAACGAACTAAGGAAAAAATTAGAAATAAGAGGGATCAGATGTTGTTTACTCGAGAGAAGGCTACGTTGGTATGGACACGTGATGCGCATGAAAGTCGATAGCTGTATAACAAAGTGCAGGGCAATAAAGATAGACGGTAGCCACGGAATAGGCAGACCTAGAAAAACCTGGGACGAGCTGATAAACTCCGACCTCACACACTTACACCTCTCCAAGACAATGTCACTGGACCGAGACCTTTGGCGGTACTCAGTAACAGAGAAGACCCGCCTTACCTAAATACATAGTAAAACCTACTACAGCCAGTAGGCATCTCTAACAAAACACACCCCGTCCCACCACCCCCACCCCATCCACACCACCTCCTTCTATGTAAAGTTATGTTGGTGCCACACCATCCAGGCCGAAACAAATGAGATCGTGTAGGTGTCACGACAAAAAAACACAGTCCACGCTGTAATGTGGCCGTGTAGGCAACACGGTAAAAACCTCCCAGACCCACACTGTAAATGTGGTTGGTGTTAGGAAGGGCATCCAACTGTAGAAAACCTGCCAGACAGTCCTATGCGAGCAAGACAATCACTCTTGCCTCAAGTGGGAATACCCCCGCCCAAACCCATGCAAGCGTGGAGCACGGACGTTAAACGTTGATGATGATGATGATGATGATATATCAGTGTACATATATATATACATATATATATAGACAGTCCTATGCGAGCAAAACGATCACTCTTGCCTCAAGTGGGAAAACCCCCGTCCAAACCCATGCAAGCGTGGAACACGGACGTTAAACGATGATGATGATGATATATATATAAATGAATATTTATTCAATTTAAAGCGCCAATTATCTATATATAACAAGATATGAATTTTTCTAGGGATGGGGAAATTTTCAGTTTGTTTTTATATATTCACTTCATTTTTTACTTTCTATTTAATACAGTCTTTGATCCAATATAATCCTGACAGTATTTGAACCAGTTTACCTCATATATATGTATGCACACACAACACTCAAGTTTCGCCATCTACTGCCATTTCATTCATATTTATTGTTTAATTAACTCTGGTCTAATTCATCAACTATTGTTAATTATATTATTACGTAGATTTCTTATAAAATCTAGTGCATATATACGTGTATATATACAGGGAGACACTGTAATAGATGTAAAGAGAGTGGGAGATAGAGTTAGAAGAAGTAAAGAGAGGGGGAGAAATAAGCGGTAGATAGAGTAATAGATGTAAAGAGAGGGTTAGAACGTTCAACTTGACAGTCAAACCAATGTTCAGCATGGTAGCCAGTACATATGCCAACTACCCAACCGGCCAGCCAGCCGTATTTGCGGTTGACTGGCCAGTTGGGCGGTTGGTATATGGAACGTTCAACTACGCAGTCAGTACCAAAGTTCAACATTATAGCCAGTGCATATGCCGATCGCCGCGGCCTCTTTGCTCTTTTTCAATGACCTGGAACTAAGTAAAAAGAGTAGGAGATAACTCGACAAGAGCGGAGAGGGTGAGATTCGAACTATTTAAAGGCTTTGGCTCCTGAAGTTCGTAAGCGGGGCTGCTACTGACTGAGCAACGCCGGCAGCAAGGCAAATCGCGCATAAAATAACAGTTATATCGACAAAATAAAACAAAAATTTCCATATTGCACTCTTGTTTGTTCTTTTATTTTATGTAAACATTTCGCTGCTCTAGCCTCTTATTTCCTATTAGATTACACTTAATTCCATTAAACATTCATTCTTAGTCTCGTGGTAAACTATTTCATCTATATTTATATCGCTGTTACAGCCTTTTATTTCTACATCTTTCACCTATAGCCACAGTTACGCCGGTAGTATAAGTAGCTTTATAACAAGAAACGATGATATAACTCCACAAAATATGTTCTTGAGCAAGACACTTCACTTCATATTGCTCCAGAACACCTAGTTACACATAGACAGATACATACATACACATATATATGTACACAGATAGAAATAAGAGGTAGATGTAAAGAGAGGGAGATAGAGTAAAAGATGTAAAGAGAGTGGGAGAAGGACGAGTTAGATAGTGTAAAAGATTTAAAGAGAGGGTGAGAGTGTGACACACATTTATCTGTCTATCTCTCTCTATTTTAACACCGGTCGTTATAATTAGTTTTATAACACCGCTATATTACCGACATGAAAGAGGTAAATAATTATTTCTTAAATGTATAGAACATGTTTCTCTTGTCTTCTTTAATGTATAGAACATGTTTCTTATTTATATTCTTAACATAGCTAGGACCTTATCTCATTTACTGGTCTCTACTTTTAGGACTTTGCTGGTCCCATGTGCCCTCCACCAAGACACACTCGTCCCTTCTCTTAGTCCCCGTACTAATTACTACACATACGTATATATATTTATTTTAAGAAACCTTAATGACAAATAATATAAAGTGTTTGTAAAGTGGGGAAGAGTAGTTTTACGGTGGGGTTGTTATATAGATATCGTTTTTGTAGTGGGGTTGTGACTGGCGTATAATAATGAGTCACGGTTGATGTATATACAAATCATATTTTGGATATAAGTGAAGTTATTTAAGAGATTTAGTTGTTTTGTATATATTCCAGTTGTTGTCTCCCTGTTTCTTCTACAAAAACTATAACGGTACGCGATGGGGCCCACCCACAGCCCCAGCGGACAGAATGGAGAAGGCATTTCCCCGGAGCACGGCAAGGGAGACGCGCTGGAAAAGCCACTCCAACTCGCGGGGCTCACACCTGCGGCTGGCCAGCTCAGCGCCTATGGTAGTGAGTAAGGAGGTAGCCCTGGGGCCGAGGACACCAGAAGTCTCCACTTCCAGGGGTACGACCGCAAACCTGTCGGAGAGCGACCGATATGTGAGGAGTTTGGCCCCCTCAGACTGACGTGCAGCAGAACCTGGGCCAGTCGCAGACTGCACCAGGTTGCGGCTGCAGACAGTGTCGGTGCAAGTGGCATCCCAGACGAGGGGTTTGCCACCGCGGAACGGGAAGATGGTCATGCCATCTGGCCTTTTGCCGTCCCCTCGAGCTGAGAAGGGAAGCCTGCAGCGTCCAAGCCATTCTTAATGACTTCGTTGGGGGCAGGATGGCGTGGATTGCGGCTGGCACTGTGGCGACAGGAAAGCGGGTGGAGGCCGAAAGAGTCCATGGTGGAACCGCAGCGACATTGGTGTGAGGCCGAGCCTCAGGGAAACGCCGATGCGCAAGCTATGGTTGTCTAGCTGCGTGCCAGTGGAGAAGGAGGACAGGGCATGGAGCCAGGCACCACTGTGGGGTTTGGAGGCCGCACGAAAACAAACAAGCCGGTGCTGGTCGAGCTGGCGCGTGAGCCTGTCTGAGGCCAGGCTGCACTGGATGGCATCCCAAGTGTGTTGGGGGGACTTGACGTCAACAGGGGGAGAAGGAGGAGGGACGTCTACTGGGCTAAGTCCCAGCCGGTCCCACATCTTACAGGCGGCCACGCGTTCTCTGAACACAGAGGGTTCTGTTGTGTTTTGAAGAACCCTGCTGACGAGGACGTGGCACGAGGTTACCAACGAAAGATACGCCGGCAAAGCTATTTAGATCGGCGACTGGAGGCAAAGGCCGCCATACCTGACAGGTAAAGTTGCATATCTCATCGGCTGCTGCTCGGATACAAGTATCGAGCTCAGCGAGGAGAGATGTCTGGGTGTAGCACAGAGTGTATAGAGGAGCTTCGGCATGGCGTAGCAGTTCCTCAGCAGAAAGAGAACTGGGTGGCCATCAATCAAGCCCAGTCGGCTCGTGAGAGTCTGGAGCTTTTGAAGCCTGGACCTGATGGTGGAGCGGATGGCCGGCGGGTGGATCGGTGAGGGCATCCTCTTTGGGGGTCGCCTGAACCTGGCGGAGAATGGACCGCACGTACAAGACGGAGACTGCAAAGCTTGCAGCATCGAGGCTGACATTCACCACCTCCGACTTGGCTGAGTTGACCTGGAGGTCGATTCCCGCCAGGGCAGGAACCACCGATTGAAGGTCATGGCAGACCGTCTATACGGGCCCACCCAAAGTAGCATCATCCAGATACCAAATGTTGAGAGGGGCCATTATACTCCGGGCGATGTGGTCAAT
>OZ024740.1:1173503-1218503 GCA_964016885.1 Eledone cirrhosa
TGCTTGTGCTTTTTACTTATACCTATTACACTTCCAACCAATGCTGCCTGTAATTGTGTTCTTTCAAGCAGAACATCTTTTTAACTCCTGATTCTCCACATGATGCCTTTGACACTAATAACAATTATGTATCTTAAATGTTCTGAATGATAGGATTTTAGTAACATGTTTCTGGAAGAAACAATTGTCAGCATATAAATGTTCTAAACTAAAATTTGATCCTTTTAACACTTTGTATATATATATATGTATATAAATATGTATATATACTCTTTTACCTGTTCCAGCCATCCGGCTGAGGCCATGCTGGGGCACCGCCCTTGTTGCTATACATTTAATCTCCAGCCTGTATTGGTTGGCCACTGGTGCAACAGGGAGTTCATTGCTGCTGCCCTTAGGTTTCCCTCGTGCCTTGCTGTGGGCTCATCTAGGATCCTGGATAGCAAGGTGTTGAGATGTTTCTTGAAGACATCCACACCATGCAGATCTCCCAGATCCCTTGGCAGCTTGTTGAAGAGTTGAGGGTCCTTGAACCCCAGACTTTTGCAATATCTGCTCCTTATTCTAGATATGGAAGACGGGATCTTTGGTACCACACAATGACGTCCTGTTCGGCGGTTGGTCCAGCTCCCAATGCCAAAGTTTGGTGCTAGTCCCTCCAGGATTTTCCACATGTAGATCACTGCGTATCTCTCCCGTCTTCGTTCCAAGGAGTAGAGGTTCAGTTCTGTTAGCCTCGCCCAGTAGCTTATCTCCTTCATAGTCGCAATCCTCTTGGTGTAGCTTCGCTGGATTGCCTCAAGCTCCGTGGTTAGTTTGACACTATGGGGTGACCGGTGACCACAACTGGGAGCAATAGTCCAGGCAGCTTAGGACAAATGTCCTCCATAGTGTCAACATGGTGTCTCGGTCTCTTGTCCGGAAAGTCTTCAAGATCCAACCAGCGAGTCGTCTGCACATTGTCGCCACTTTCATGATGTGAGAGGAAAAAGATGCATCATCGCTCATGTCTATACCCAGGTCTCATATCGATTTTTACCCAGGGATATCGGTCCCTCCTAGTCCGGTGTAACTGTGTTGTACTGTATTTGTGTTTGCAGGAATTGCGTAGCGCTTGGAATTTGCCAGCATTAAACTGCATGTTGTTGTCTTCCGCCCATTTGCATATGGCATACAGCCCTTGTTGTAAAAGGGCAGCATCAGCCGGGTTTTTGATTGCCTGTGCTACCTTAGTGTCATCAGCATAGCTAGTGAGGGATGTTGTTGTATGTACTACAGAGGGTATGTCTGAGAGAGCCACCAAAAACAGTAGTGGTCCCAGGACTGTGCCTTGGGGAACCCCACTTGTTATTGATATTTCCTTTGAGAGGGCCCCCGTTTGCTGCGACTGTCTGGCTTCTCTCCTTTAAGAAGTCGTGCAGCCACTCACCTACTTTTCTAGTTATGGTGAGTCCGTGTAGTTTGTGACATATCATTCCGTGGTCGACTTTGTCAAAGGCCTTCGCAAAGTCAAGATATATCATGTCCACATGTGAGCTATCAAGCAGTTGTTTCAGTACCCAGTCTTAATGATGTAGCAGCTGTGTAAGGCAGCTTCTTCCTGGGTGAAAGCCATGCTGTGTGTTAGTCAGGCAGTCATTTTCCTCGAGGAAAGTGATCAGTTTCTTTCTGACGATTCGCTCCATGACCTTACTGATATGTGACGTCAGGGAGACTGGCCTATGATGTTTGGTTTCCGCTCTGCTACCTCCTATATGGATAGGGCACTTGTGAGTGCAAGCTCACCTTTATCATTCTGGAAACACTTCTCTCCAATGACATCACAATTCTCTCTGACACACTGCCTCGTAATCTGGAACACCTCGTTTCTGTTCCTCGTGTTGCAAAACATGCTTGAATTTCCTATCCTCTGCCTCCCTTCTAGCTAAGTATACTTGTCGCCTAGCTTCCCTCCTGGTCTCTCTGTAATGTGCCCTGTTCTTCCATTCTTTCCATGCCTGTCTCTTAACCTTAACTGCCTCATCTACCATATTGTTCCACCACCAAGTCACTCTCCTCCTCCCTGTATATATCTTTTTATCATTATCCTTTTCTCAAATATAGACAAATTACGACACACACACAAATATTATGCATGGATATGTTACCTGGAAGCTGGAGAGTGAGAATAATATAGATGATAAAAGTCTATCTTCAGCAACAAGTGCTATATTGTCTCCCATGTTGAAAGATTATTTTACAATATAAGAACTTGAAACTAAGACTAACTGAGTCACAGAATAGATAGGGATGTACACAAAAGACCTAGATGTGAAAAGAAGTGGAAATTGTGCAGATTGAACATTGAAGATGTGACCGATGTGAAGAAGCTGTGGAAAGATGTGGCAAAAAGAGTGAAGAATGCAATCCCTAGAAAGGTCATCCCCGAGAGTAAACATTGGGAGTTACAGCAAACGTTTTAAGACATAGAAAGAGTAGTTGTGGATTGTTCCGGTGAAAAGCAATGAATCGGAAGCATAACAGACGACGCTCAGCAGTTGGAGTTCGCTGCCAAGCAGATACCAATATAATATTATATATTAGGGAATCAGATAGTTTGTCTTTATTTCCTGTTGTTTTATTGCAAAAGCGTATCCTTGAAAGTGAGAGACAATATAGTGTTTGTTGGTGAAGATAGTATAATTTGTTTATCTGTATTACTCTCTATGTAGAAATAAGGAAACATTTGCACATGGTCGACCCTGACTATACGTTCATATTAGTTGTGAAGCTTTGCTTTAGAGAGATAGAAAGAAGACGACTATATTTGTAATTCGAAGTATAATCGATGTAAGTATGATAAAAAATATTTGAAACATTGGAGATGATGTGCATCTAAATACTAAGCATATACAGATGTACACATAAGTGAAAATGAACACAAGCACACACAAATAGATGGATAGCTGCACACACATGCATACATATCTACCTAGTTGATGTTTAAATTGCAACAAGTCTTATCTTCATCACTTTACGTCCGCTTTTCCTTGCTTGCAAGGGTGGGACGAACCTATTGAGCACAGTATCTCTCCACTTGTCACGGTCCTTCGTCATCTCCTCATTGAGCTTTAGAGATTTGAGGTCTGC
Organism: Eledone cirrhosa; assembly: GCA_964016885.1. Lineage (NCBI taxonomy): Eukaryota > Metazoa > Mollusca > Cephalopoda > Octopoda > Eledonidae > Eledone > Eledone cirrhosa. The sequence continues at coordinate 1,176,633 of OZ024740.1, forward strand.
TCACACCAGCTCCGCCCGTATTTTTCGTGGTCTTCCTCTACTGCGTTGTCCTTCTACTGGGATTTCTTGGCACTTCTTTACCTAGTAGGTGTCATCCTCCATGCGCATCACATGTCTATACCAACACAGTATTCTCTCCCACACGCTACAACTTATCCCAGTTAAACAGTTTCTCCCTGAAGTCCTCCATGCCTAGTCGTTCATTTCTCTCCAGCCATCACATATCCTCTGCAGTTGCTGCCCAAGTCTCACTACCATGCAGCATCGCGCATCTCACACAGTCATCATATAACCGTCCTTTCGTACGCAGGGAGAAATCCTTCTTTGTCAACAGAGGAAGCAGCTCCCTAAATTTCTTCCGGCCCGTCCTTATTCTAGATACTATGGTCTCGGAACACCCCCTCCCATTCTAATCAGATCACCTAGGTAGCGGAAGCTATCACCCACTTCTATAGAACCCACCTTCATGTGGTAAATGTGTCTATCACTGCGTCTTCTACTGTCAAGTTCTGTACAACTACTGCATACGTATTTCTCCCTACTTGTTAGTTTGCCTGCTATCCCACTACATCTCTTGTGTACCCAGGATCTGCATTGTGTACATTTTATAGAATTTATCCCAACTCCTTTTCTACATATTGAACATGACCATTTCCCTGATGGAATCAGAGTTTTGTCCTCTTCTCTACTTATCAACACTTTTGTCTTAGCTAGGTTTACTCTCAGTCCTCTTGATTCCAACTGCTTTTTCCATAGACATAATTTCTTCTCTAGTTCCTCTACTGAATCTGCTATAAGAGCCAGATCGTCAGCATAGAGAAGTTCCCATGGGCAGCCAGTCTTAAACTCGTGTTATGGCTTGGAGAATTATAATGAACCAGAGCGGGCTGAGGACAGAGCCCTGATGCACTTCTACTTGTATCTGGAATTCCTCATTAAACTCCATTACTTCTCTCACTTTACTGACAGAACCTCTGTACTTAGCTTGCACTGTCCTCACAAGCCATTCCTCTACACCTATTTTCCTTAGAGACCACCAGATGACAGATCGTGGTACACTATCAAAGACCTCCTTTAAGTCATCAAAAGCTAAGTATAGTGGCTTATTCTTCTCTAAGAACCTCTCGTAGTTGTATCACTAAGAAGAGGGCATATGTTGTACTTTTCAGAGGCATAAAACCAAACTACATCTCATACACATACATACATATACATACATACATATACACATACATACATCATCATCATCATCATCATCATCATTTCGTTTTAAGTCCACTTTTTCCCTGCTTGCAAGGGTGGAACGGGAACTGATTCTGGCTTGATTTCTACAGCTGGATGCCCTTCCTAACACCAACCTCATTTACAGTGAGAGCTGGGTACTTTTTTGCCGTGGCACCTCCACGACCACTTTGCAGTGGAATAATATGGACCCCAGTCCCTATCATCTCATTTCTACAGCTGAGTAAACTGGAGCAATGTGAAATAAAGTGTCTTGCTCAAGGAAACAACACATCACCCAGTCTGAGAATTGAACTCACAACCTTTCGATTGCCAGGCCAATGTTCTAACCACTAAGCCATGTGCCTCCATATACATATACATACACATACATATACATACACATATATAAATACATACATATATATATACATATACATACATACACATATACATACATATATATATACATATACATACATACACACACATATATACACAGACATACATATATACATATACATACATACACACATATACATACATATATACATATACACACATACACACACATACATATACATACATATACACATACATAATTATACACATACATATATATATATATACATACACACACATATATATACATACACACACATATGCATACATACATATACACTTACATACACATACATATACATACATACACAGATATACACTCATATTTACATATATATACATACATATACATACATACACACACATACATACATATATATATATACATACATAAAGACAAATCCACCTCATGGACGAAAATGCAAGGGCTCCTCTTTGTTTCGGCCGCGGATGGCTAACATAACCCCATCCCCGCTCCCCACCGCTCGCACCCTCCAAACGCAATCCAAAACTTCAGAGTTGGTACCATGAATGTAGGCACCTTAAAGGGTGGCTTTAACAAGGTTGTAGAAATGCTTGAACGTAAGGAGGTCGATGTTTGTTGTATTCAAGAGACCAGGTGGAGGGGTGGGTCTGCTAGATTCATCGTGGGTAAAGAACGATGCTATAAGCTTTTCTGGGTGGGAAATGACAATGGACTGGGTATACACATACCACCCCACCACCCCACCGCAAAGTGGTCGTGGAGGCGCCACGGCAAAAAAGCACCCAGCCCACACTGTAAAGCTGACGTGGAGGTGCCACGGAAAAGAAAAGCACCCAGCACTCACTGCAAACTGGGTTGGCGTCAGGAAGGGCACCCAGCTGCAGAAACCAATCCAGAATCAGCTCCCATCCCACCCTTGCAAGCATAGAAAAGCGGACGTATGATGAAGTTGATATATATATATATATATATATATATATATATATATTAGTATATATATACACATACATATGTACACATATACACATACATATATGTACATATATATACATATATGTACATATATGTATATATATATATATGTACATATATATATGTACATAAATATACATATATATATGTACATATATATACATATATATAACCATCTTTTGTTCTTATATATTATGTATACTCCAGTCCTACAAACTGTAGAGTGCTTCTTATCCGATATCTGCATTGCTTTATTGTACTACAATAAAACTCACCTCCTACATTATATATACACATATATATATACACACATATATATCAGTGTACATATATATATCAGTGTATATATATATATATATATAAATGAATATTTATTCAATTTAAAGCGCCAATTATCTATATATAACAAGATATGAATTTTTCTAGGGATGGGGAAATTTTCAGTTTGTTTTTATATTTTCACTTCCTTTTTTACTTTCTATTTAATACAGTGTTTGATCCAATATAATCCTGACAGTATTTGAACCAGTTTACCTCATATATATGTATGCACACACAACACTCAAGTTTCGCCATCTACTGCCATTTCATTCATATGTATTGTTTAATTAATTCTGGTCTAATTCATCAACTATTGTTAATTATATTATTACGTAGATTTCTTATAAAATCTAGTGCATATATACGTGTATATATACAGGGAGACACTGTAATAGATGTAAAGAGAGTGAGAGATAGAGTTATAGAAGTAAAGAGAGGGAGAGAAATAAGCGGTAGATAGAGTAATAGATGTAAAGAGAGGGTTAGAACGTTCAACTTGACAGTCAAACCAATGTTCAGCATGGTAGCCAGTACATATGCCAACTACCCAACCGGCCAGCCAGCCGTATTTGCGGTTGACTGGCCAGTTGGGCGGTTGGTATATGGAACGTTCAACTACGCAGTCAGTACCAAAGTTCAACATTATAGCCAGTGCATATGCCGATCGCCGCGGCCTCTTTGCTCTTTTTCAATGACCTGGAACTAAGTAAAAAGAGTAGGAGATAACTCGACAAGAGCGGAGAGGGTGAGATTCGAACCATTTAAAGGCTTTGGCTCCTGAAGTTCGTAAGCGGGGCTGCTACTGACTGAGCAATGCCGGCAGCAAGGCAAATCGCGCATAAAATAACGGTTATATCGACAAAATGAAACAAAAATTTCCATATTGCACTCTTGTTCTTTTATTTTATGTAAACATTTCGCTGCTCTAGCCTCTTATTTCCTATTAGATTACACTTAATTCCATTAAACATTCATTCTTAGTCTCGTGGTAAACTATTTCATCTATATTTATATCGCTGTTACAGCCTTTTATTTCTACATCTTTCACCTATAGCCACAGTTACGCCGGTAGTATAAGTAGCTTTATAACAAGAAACGATGATATAACTCCACAAAATATGTTCTTGAGCAAGACACTTCACTTCATATTGCTCCAGTACACCTAGTTACACATAGACAGATACATACATACACATATATATGTACACAGATAGAAATAAGAGGTAGATGTAAAGAGAGGGAGATAGAGTAAAAGATGTAAAGAGAGTGGGAGAAGGACGAGTTAGATAGTGTAAAAGATTTAAAGAGAGGGTGAGAGTGTGACACACATTTATCTGTCTATCTCTCTCTATTTTAACACCGGTCGTTATAATTAGTTTTATAACACCGCTATATTACCGACATGAAAGAGGTAAATAATTATTTCTTAAATGTATAGAACATGTTTCTCTTGTCTTCTTTAATGTATAGAACATGTTTCTTATTTATATTCTTAACATAGCTAGGACCTTATCTCATTTACTGGTCTCTACTTTTAGGACTTTGCTGGTCCCATGTGCCCTCCACCAAGACACACTCGTCCCTTCTCTTAGTCCCCGTACTAATTACTACACATACGTATATATATTTATTTTAAGAAACCTTAATGACAAATATTATAAAGTGTTTGTAAAGTGGGGAAGAGTAGTTTTACGGTGGGGTTGTTATATAGATATCGTTTTTGTAGTGGGGTTGTGACTGGCGTATAATAATGAGTCACGGTTGATGTATATACAAATCATATTTTGGATATAAGTGAAGTTATTTAAGAGATTTAGTTGTTTTGTATATATTCCAGTTGTTGTCTCCCTGTTTCTTCTACAAAAACTATAACGGTACGCGATGGGGCCCACCCACAGCCCCAGCGGACAGAATGGAGAAGGCATTTCCCCGGAGCACGGCAAGGGAGACGCGCTGGAAAAGCCACTCCAACTCGCGGGGCTCACACCTGCGGCTGGCCAGCTCAGCGCCTATGGTAGTGAGTAAGGAGGTAGCCCTGGGGCCGAGGACACCAGAAGTCTCCACTTCCAGGGGTACGACCGCAAACCTGTCGGAGAGCGACCGATATGTGAGGAGTTTGGCCCCCTCAGACTGACGTGCAGCAGAACCTGGGCCAGTCGCAGACTGCACCAGGTTGCGGCTGCAGAAAGTGTCGGTGCAAGTGGCATCCCAGACGAGGGGTTTGCCACCGCGGAACGGGAAGATGGTCATGCCATCTGGCCTTTTGCCGTCCCCTCGAGCTGGGAAGGGAAGCCTGCAGCGTCCAAGCCATTCTTAATGACTTCGTTGAGGGCAGCATGGCGTGGATTGTGGCTGGCACTGTGGCGACAGGAAAGCGGGTGGAGGCCGAAAGAGTCCATGGTGGAACCGCAGCGACATTGGTGTGAGGCCGAGCCTCAGGGAAACGCCGATGCGCAAGCTATGGTTGTCTAGCTGCGTGCCAGTGGAGAAGGAGGGCAGGGAATGGACCGCACGTCCAAGACGGAGACTGCAAAGCTTGCAGCATCGAGGCTGACATTCACCACCTCCGACTTGGCTGAGTTGACCTGGAGGTCGATTCCCGCCAGGGCAGGAACCACCGATTGAAGGTCATGGCAGACCGTCTGTACGGGCCCACCCAAAGTAGCATCATCCAGATACCAAATGTTGAGAGGGGCATTTATACTCCGGTTGATGTGATCAATACCAAGGGTGAACAGGAGGGGTCCCAAAGGGTTGCCCTGTTGGATCCCAGTAGCTGAGGGTATGACCGTATCAGCAGCAAGGCGCATGCACGGTGCTCCATATGACAAGTAGGCAGAGGGGGCTCGGCTGAGGCAGGCCTCGAGCAGATGATCCCAGCGTAAAGAGTTGAAGGCATTCCTCATGTCAAACTTGACAATGAGGTGGCTGGAGTCCCTGGATGCCGGTTCCGAGTGTTACGGACTTGCAGATCACCTTGGCAGCCAGCCTCCGGAAGACATTGCCCACAGCAATGGGATGTATGCCACCCTCTTTCTTCCTGAGAGCGGTGAGGCTGGCCGAAAAAAAGAGGCCTCGAGCATAAGAGACCAGGGCGCCATGGATGAGCCTATTGGTGAGCGCCACAATTGCACTCAGAAGGCGGCGCCCAGCCTCAGCGGAGAGGGGAGATATCAACTCCTTGAGGAGGCCTGGTCAGAGACCATCAACATCTCCGCAGCTGCTAGCTGGGAAGGACCTGATGGCGGACATGATGTCTGCATCAGAAGCCACAAGGAGCAAGTGTGAATTACAATACAAAACCTCTGAGAATGATTTCTAAGATATTTCCCCATAATTAATTTTCATCAATATATATTAATATTATTATTGTTTATTAGGTCAGGTGGATTGGCCAGAACAATTCTACTCTTCTTTTTTAGATGTCACGATTTTTCATGGCATTCCTGAGATCATTAATCTCCAGCTGGAGATCCAGAGACATCTGATGTATGTAGGTGAACCTCAGTCATCCCACTTTTAGTCATACCATGTTTAGGTATCCACCACAGGAGCCAGCTCATCAGGTCACCCTACCCTCAGCAGCAATGTCCAGCATCTATTGACTTCCGCTCCCTAGTTATTGTGGTAATCTTCGATATCTGGGAATATATTTCTTCTGCTTAAGGGAGTAATAAATATATAGTTTAAAAAAAAACATATATATACACACACATATATATATGTTGACATTTATACGAGTTCTCTATCAAAAGCCTTCTCTATGTCCAAAGCTAAGTATAGTGGCTTATTTTTCTCTAAGAACCTCGCTTGTAGTTGTCTCACTAAGAAGAGGGCATCTGTTGTACTTTTCAGAGGCACAAAACCAAACTGCATCTCATACACATACATACATATACATACATACATACATCATCATCATCATTTCGTTTTAAGTCCGCTTTTTCCCTGCTTGCAAGGGTGGGACGGGAACTGATTCTGGCTTGCCCTTCCTAACACCAACCTCATTTACAGTGAGTGCAGGGTGCTTTTTTGCCGTGGCACCTCCACGACCACTTTGCAGTGGAATGATATGGACCCCAGTCCCTATCATCTCATTTCTACAGCTGAGTAAACTGGAGCAATGTGAAATAAAGTGTCTTGCTCAAGGAAACAACACATCACCCGGTCTGAGAATTGAACTCACAACCTTTCGATTGCCAGACCAATGCTCTAACCACTAAGCCATGTGCCTCCATATACATATACATACACATACATATACATACATACATACACACACATACATACATACACATATACATACACATATACATACACATATACATACACATATATACATATACATACACATACATACATATATATATATACATAATATACATATACATACATACACATATATATACATAATATACATATACATACATACACATACATAAGCATATACACATATACATAAGTATATATACATATACATACATACATACATACACACACATATATACACATACATACACATATATACACATACATACATATATACACATACATACATATATACACATACATACATATATACACATACATACATATATACACATACATATATACACATACATACATATATACACATGCATACATATATACACACACATATATACATATACACACATATATATATACATACACACATATATATATACATACACACATATATATACATACACACATATATATACATACACACATATACATACATACACACATATACATACATACACATATACATACACACATATATACATACACACATATACATACACACATATATACATACACATATATACATACATACATATACATATACACATATATACACATACATACACATACATACACATACATATATACATATACATACATATACATACATACATACACATACATGTATATACATACATACATACACATACATGCATATACATACATACATACACATACATGCATATACATACATACATACACATACATGCATATACATACATATGCACACATACATACACATACATGCATATACATACATACACACACATGCATACATATATATATATATATATATATATATATATACATACATAAAGACAAATTCACCTCATGGACGAGAATGCAAGGGCTCCTCTTTGTTTCGGCCGCGGATGGCTAACATAACCAAGCATGACGGGATGGGGGAAGTAGAGAAGACTATCAAGTGGCCATGAGGGAAGCTAGGAGACAAGTGTACTTCGCAAGAAGGGAAGCAGAGGAAAGAAAGTTCAAGCATGTTCTACAACGCGAGGACCAAAAACGTGAGGTGTTCAGGATTGCTAGGCAATGTGTCAAGGAAAACCGTGATATTGTCGGGGAGAAGTGTGTCCTAAATGATGATGGTGTACTTGCCATCACTGACGCTAATAAGAAGGTAGCTTGGAAGTGTCACTACGAAAGGCTACTAATTGGGAGAAAGACAGTCTCCCCCACATCGAGCCAATAGAGGGACCAGCAGTGAAAGTTGAAGGTAGTATAATAAGTAAGGCGATCAAAGACATGAAGACGGGCAAGGCGTCCGGGCCTTCGGAAATAGTTGCCGAAATGCTGAAAGCATCTGGAAGGGTGGGACACACTATGGTCACCCGGATAGTAAACCAAGTCATACAGAATGGGGTCGTTCCGAAGGACTAGCGCAGCAACATCATCATTAACTGCTACAAGGGTAAAGGTGATGCCCTAGATAGGGGAAACTATAGAAGCATTAAATTAATTGACCAGGTCATGAAGGTCACAGAAAAAGTAATAGCGCAACTAATCAGTGAGCGAATTGATCTAGACGAAATGCAGTTCGGGTTTGTGTCAGGCAAAAGTACCACAGACGCTCTTTTCATTGTACGACAACTACAGAAGTACCTAGCTAAAAGTAAACCCCTATACTTAGCTTTTGTTGACTTGGAGAAAGCCTTTGACAGAGTACCCCGCTCGATTATCTGGTGAGCCCTTAGAAAACTAGGTGTTGATGAATGGCTTGTGAGAGCTATACAAGCCATGTATAAAGAAACAGTGAGCAAGGTTAGAATTAACAACGAATATAGTGAAGAGTTTAGCGTAAAAGTTGGTGTTCATCAGGGCTCTGTCCTTAGCCCTCTACTATTTATTATTGCCCTTCAGGCTATAACAGAGGAGTTCAAGACCGGCTGCCCATGGGAACTCCTATATGCAGATGATCTAACGCTCATAGCTGAATCAATGGCTGAACTAGAAAATAAATTCCAAACATGGAAGCATGGCCTAGAATCAAAAGCCTTAAAGTTAACTTGTCTAAGACTAAAGTTCTAGTTTGTAGGAAAGAAAATAGGGCACCGGTCCCATCTGGGAAATGGCCATGCTCAGTGTGTAGGAAAGGAGTAGGTAGAAACTCCATTTTATGTCCCAAATGCAAAGTATGGCTACATAAAAGATGTAGTGGGATCACAGGTAAGCTAACTAAGAATATAGATTTTATATGTGGCCGGTGCTCTGGTGCAATAAGTAGCACACAAGTGCCCACAGAATACTAACTCATTCCAATGCACAGATGGTTCTATAGAAATAGTGGACAGCTTCCGTTACTTGGGTGATAAAATCAGCAGTGGGGGAGGGTGCTCTGAAAGTACAGTAGCTAGAGTCAGAACGGGATGGAAAAAGTTAAGAGAGCTTATACCACTATTGGCCGTTAAAGGGTTCTCTCTAAAAATGAAAGGCAGACTGTATGATGCCTGCATACGAACACCAATGTTACATGGCAGTGAGACCTAGGCATTGTGTGCAGAGGATATATGCAGACTGGAGAGAAACGAAGCTTGCATGCTCCGCTGGATGTGTAATAGTAATATACGTGAACGGCAAAGCATAAACGAAATAAGGGAGAAATTAGAAATAAGAGGGATCAGATGTTTACTCGAGAGAAGACTATGTTGGTATGGTCACGTGATGCGCATGAAAGACGACAGCTGTATAAAAATGTGCAGGGCAATAAAAATAGACGGTAGCCACGAAGTAGGCAGACCCAGAAAAACCTGGGACGACTTGATAAATTCCGACCTCACACACTTACACCTCTCCAAGACAATGTCACTGGACCGAGATCTTTGGCGCTACACAGTAATAGAGAAGACCCGCCTTACCTAAGTGCAAAGTGAAACCTACTACAGTCAGTAGGCACCTCTAACAAAATACACCCCCGTCCCACTACCCCCACCCCATCCACACCACCCCTTTCAATGTAAAGTTATGTTGGTACCACAACATCCAGCCCGAAACAAATGAGGTCGTGTAGGTGTCACGACAAAAACACACACAGTCCACGCTGTAATGTGGGCGTGTAGGTAACACGGTAAAAACCTCCCAGTTCCACACTGTAAATGTGGTTGGTGTTAGGAAGGGCATCCAACCGTAGAAAACCCGCCAGACAGTCCTATGCGAGCAAGACAACCACTCTTGCCTCAAGTGGGAAAACTCCCGTCCAAACCCATGCGAGCGTGGAATATGGACGTTAAACGAAGATAATGATGATGATACATATATACATATACATACATATATACACATACATACACATACACACACATACATACATATACATACACACACACATATACATACACACACACACATATATACATATACACACACATATACATATACACACACACACATATATACACATACACACACATACACACACATACATACACACATACATACATACATATACATTAGTATTCACACATACATATACATACCAGTACCCATACATATATATATATATCAGTATTTCGAGTACGGCCACTACATTATATCCATGTAGGAGAACCCCTACCGATGCGCTGAACGAGTGTGACTTTAGTCCAGCCAGCGACTTGAAAACTCTTGTACAAACACTACACTTGTGATAATTATATATCTATCTATCTACCTACATATCTATCAATTATATATCTATCTATCTACCTACATATCTATCAATTATATATCTATCTATCTACCTACATATCTATTTATGTATCTCAAAACCTTTTGCAACGTCTATCTTGAGATGTTACACACCCTATTCCGCCATATGATGCTTGTTTGCCAAGGGGAGATAATTACATGATTGACTTTGACACGTGCGTACACACCAAACAAACTTAGACACACCCACATACAGCAATGGTAGACGAACGGCGCTGAATTTGATTTTCGGTGAAAACGTAACAAGTTGTGTTTCATTGTTTGAACAAACGGACCACTATTATTTCTTCTGGAAACTTTTTTTTATTTATTCTTACCCTCCTTTCTCGTCCATGGGAGCAAATAAGACATTTATTTTACAAGAGAGTCACTTCAGAAAATTACGCTATCAATATTGATACAGCACATAATAGTGATAACCATTTCAATGCAACAACTTAAACAACAATAATATTAATGATATAAGGAAAAAGAGTTCAGAGGAAATTTAACAGAAGAAAGAAGAAATGAATTAAGAGAGGAAACTAGAATTTCTCAATGAAGCAAGACGAGGAAGACAAAGGTATGCTAAACATGTGTTTAATTAACATTACAAATTGTTCAGTTCTTTCAGAATGAAAATAAAAACACATAATACAATGTGTATAAAAATATCTCTATTTGATTTCTAGCTTCGAAAAACTGTCACAATTTATTTATGAAAATGCAAAGGAACGGTTGAACATCAGAGCAAAAGACAGCAGCGAGGGGTAAATTTTTCAGCCTGTGGGGAGTCGGGCCGCTGACTGCGAGGTTCCTCTCTTCACTGGCGGCTCGCCTAATAGAGGTAACTGGCGAGGGCGCTTGTTTCTTCCAGCACCTCAGCCTCGCCATCACTAGAGGTAACACTGCCAGTGTGCTGGCTTGCCTTAAAAATCATTAGAGAGGTTGCCCAGTACACCTGGCTGCTGTCTTTTGCTCTGGTGTTGGCTCCGTTTTCCACCCCTTCAATTTATACTGTTACTTAAGCATTTGTAGTGTTATGTATATATTTAAAACATATTTATGTTATTCTACTGTAAATTTATTTATATTCTTTGTATATATCATATTTGTTTATATTTTCACTCCCATTTGTAACGTTATTTAATATATAATAATTGTTTCTACTTTTGGCACAAGGCCGGCAAATATTCAGTGTATTACTGGTACTTGATTTAATATATAATAACATTTCAAATTGTAAGATGTAAATAATTGTTCCAAATGTATTTAGTTGATAACAAACTATCAAATTTCTCTTTTATTCACAGTTGTATAAATAACATTAGAAATCGTTTGCAATTCTTTCAGAATTAAAATATAAACAGAGCATATAAATAAATTTACAGTAGAATAACATAACAAATATGTTTTAAATACAGTGATACCTTGAGATACGAGTGAACCGACATACGAGTTTTTTTTTAGATACGAGCTAGCGCGTGCCTGAGAGGGGTGCAGAATTAATTTCACCCGGTGAACCCCAACCAAAGTTACTCCCGTCGTTTATATCCGTAAAGTGACTAAAGATTAAAACAAATGTAATATATTTACGGTTAGGGTTGGGGCGATACTTGGTTTTAGTGTCCTAAATTATCATCGACATTCAGTTATTAGCTCCACCCACTACACGATACGCCACGACACGTCATCAGCTGCTGCTGCTTGATTTTTACATGTTAATTTTCTTACATGCTTCATTTTTACACGAAAAAACATTGAATTTTTCGAATAAATATTTATTAAAATATTAACAGAGAAAATTAGATTTTTGATTTAATTTAACAAAATAAATATATATTTACAGTTTTTCACAGAAAAAATATGCTTCATTTTTACATGAATATTTATTTACAGTTTTTAACAGAAAAAATATTGCTGCGAAATACATTTTTTTTTTTAACAGATTTACAGTTTTTAACAACAGAAAAAAAAATTCTTTAAACAATATATTGTTGCGATATACAGTAAATTTTTTTTTACCTGTGCAATTGTATGCGTGATGTATGTAGTGAATGGGTTGAGCAAAATCTGGCGATACTCGGTGGTCTTGATTCTAACGGAATACGAATAACTGTACAAATTGAGGAGAGCAAATATTTTCATCGTAAATATGCTCGTGGGCTCTGGCATGAAGGACATTGTGTCATTGGCGCAATTGATACTAATAATTCCCGCAATATTTTTCTCCATGAAATCCCTGATCAGGCTGCTGAGACTGCTGCCTCTCATTGAAAGGCACTGTGCAAATGGATCTATGATCCATACAGATGAGTGGCGGGTATGCCAAATTTGCCTGGTCGTTATACACATCTCACTGTCAATCATTCAAAAAGCATTTCGTTGATCCCATATCAAGTACATACACGCAAAATATTGAGGGGGGTGTGGTCTGATGCCAACAAAAAACTAAAACGCATCAATGATACCAGCCGACCAATATTTCAGTCGTATTTAAGGGAGTTTGAGTGGCAATGTCACGTATCCAACTGGTGAAGCTAAATGTTTCGAAAAAAATGTAGATGTTCTAATGCAGTTTATATATAATATCGTCTTTGTTTTAATGCGTAGTGGAACTACGTCGCACCTCGCAATACCAACATTTTCATACGCAATAATGTCAAACTGACCAATGGGAGGTTGCGTATGAATACATGGGCAATCTCACTCTCTTGTTAAAAACCCGAGACAGTCGTCGCGTGCCAGACAGATCGACACAGTTGACGCGTGAAGACGTATCTATAAAAATGGTGACCTGGCTGTAAAGAATACATCCTTCACACACATAAAAAAAATGTCGAGTTAACAATAACACAATATTTTGTTTGCACATGGCATTTTTGTCCAATGTGGCGACTCACCTCCTATTTCTTCATCACTTATTCTCGCGCTTTTACTTTGGCCAACATAAGCGCACTCTTTACTGTTTCAAGGATACTACGGACTTAAAAAAAATATTTTTACATGCTTTGTTCGCAACTATTTTGTTAAAGTTTACGAACGTCTTTGATGTACACCTTGGCGACTATACACCTACACAGCTCTTACGCTGATAACATTTTGGAGTACTCCGGCAATTCGACCACTACTACGCCTTCACGACTTGCAACAAATGCTTCACCTTTTCCTGTCGCATCAGTTTCGGCCAGCGCCACTTCGACAAACGAAGCAACACTAAAGGCCATCCTTGACCTTACGAAGGAGGTACAACTTCTTCGTTTATCCAGATCGAGATCTCCCCGACAACGGTCGCGGAATCGTTCGAATTATTCACGTCATCGTTTCTAACCTTCACCATCGCGAGCATGCTTTTACCATAATCGTTTCGGAGCCTCTGCTCATAAATGTATCTCCAACGAAGTAACGGAGAATTAAGTACGACGTCTTCTCTGCAATTTAGTACTGAAAGTCGTGGATTTTTCATTACGGATTCCTTCTCGCACGCACGCTGCCTCATCGACACGGGTGCGTATTGCAGCATTTGGCCGTTAACACTCTTGGAAGAAAAACCTCCTCTCACACATATCACTACAAGCTATAAATCATTCAGCTATCCCTACGTATGGACAAATCTCTCGCTCTTTGGACCTGGATTTACGTAGAGATTTCTCATGGATTTTGACCATAGCTGATTAGGACTACCAGTTACCACCCTGCATCTAATGCTACTCAGGACTCTACACTATATGTGACCCGTTTGCGTGCGTATTTTCAAGTCCTGCCTCATATGAAAACTAGGCAACAAACCTTTAAATCTTCTGTTCCGAGGGACTTTCCTCGTGGACCCATGTTTTTGTCAGAAATGACGCAGTGAGAAGTCCTCTCACTCCACCTTATTCTGGACCCTATCGTGTACTTGCACGTAGAGATAAACATTTCACCTTTGACTTTAATGGACATAAAGACACACTCTATTGACAGACTAAAGCGGGCCTACACAGATGCTCTCACACCAGAGCCTCATACTCCCCTCTGCTACAATGTGTCAATACAAGCACCACCGCAAACACCACAATCACATTCAAACACTCCTTTACTTTCAACATACATCAAACTGACCAATGGGAAGTTGCGTATGACAGACCGAACTGACTTGGAGATGATACAAAAGCGCGAAAATTTATTGTAAAATGACTCCTACAATCCTTTTCGACAAATAAAATTATATTTATAGAGGAGTGAGCATTGAAGAGCTATTTATTTATATCCTGGAAGTCAAAAGCATTTACTACCGATAAGAAGCTACCAACTCTTCGATTAAGGTATTTCAATTATATCACTTATAACTAATATCCTTCGAAGACCTATAACAACAATGTAAAATCATATAGATAATATTTAGCCCCTCATCCTTATCTATAAATGTATCATTTATCACATAAGACAGTGTAACACAGTCTTCGTTCAACTAATGTGTATATTGTCAATTGCGATTTTATTTGACGTATCATATCTACATGTATATATACTTGCGTATAATATCAATATACACACTACACATGCTAGCAGAAAACCACCCGTAGTATATATATATATATAGCGTAGAGTGGAATAGGCTAATTGAAATTTTCGAAAAATCGATAATCGGACCCTATGACAATGTTTTTCGATTCCAATGAAATTTTATGTGAATTCGAACACAAGAACTCTTAGTTGATTCTTACCTTTCAGCTATGAATTGGGCAGTGCCTTAAAATCCCGTTTTATTTGCGTGCAATTGTTTTGTATCTTATGTATGGAGAATCGAAAACCCTTTTTCTCATAACCTGATACATGCGTTACACATGCTCCATGGATGTTTGTGGACTATTTTTTTCAAAATACCAATATCACAGATTGGAACACAAAAGGAAACGTTTGTTCTTCATTTAGTTAAATCCAGCGCCTTATAAACCCGTGTGTATCCGGGTACACTAGCTAGAAAGAGAAATGGAAACATTGATTCCTCGGTCCGATTTCACGAAAGTAGATTTAGTTCCACAGCAAATTAACAAACCATACTTGAAGACACGTTGAGGCTGTTGCAAAGGGCAATAACCCTAGATACAATTTTGATCAACTTTTTTTCACCTATAGCAAATTTACCGTGACAGGTTTTTAGCTACTCAAATCTACTTCAGAGATCACGCATTGATGTAAAAAATCAATAAAACTGAAGCGGGGCTCGACTTTGCGCAAAAAGACAAGGCAAAGTTACACATGGGAAAACTTTTTACAGGAACGTCCGATATTCTTGAAAACTGTCACAAGACTCGCCATTATGCCGCGATTAAGATAAAGGCCCTTTTAATTCTTCTTCTGCACATGTGAGCGCAAAAATTGTAAAAAAAAAAAAAAAAACCTGTAAAAAATCGACATTTTCACCTTGCTTTAAATTAACTGAACATTCAATATCAAGCGATTTTGACTTCCGTCAGTCGTGCAGAGAACAATTTCAACGATACACTGTGTAACTACAATTAATAAATTACACACCTGCGTCTACTAACCTATTTTTTTTTCATTGAAGTTCGAAGTTTTGAACCTGTGATGCGAGGGAAGTTACTTTCACACATTCTAACAGACCAAAGGTCGACTTACACCCGGGCAACGCCGGGTACTTCTGCTAGTGTATGTATATATAAGTATATATGTATGTATATATAAGTATGTATGTATATATATAAGTGTGTGTGTGTGTAAAAATGTCAATAATGACCTTTTTTTTGACAAAAAACTTGAATTTAAGTTGTCATGTTTACCTTAATTAACATTTTAAAAGAAAAGTTGGTTATTTTGACATCCCCCCCCTCCCCAAACTAAAAACAAGACATAAAAATTTAAATTTAAGTTTTAATTGTAAAAGTAACATTATCATATTTTAGCTCCTTGAGTTCCTTAAGTGCGTATTTCAGCTCGTATTCCCCATTTTCTAAACACAATGCTTTTGCAAGCGAATCTTCACTCATTGAATTCTGTATTCGTAGACCTGACTTTTCCCAGCAATTTACAATTGTCTCTTTTACAACCGAATCCCATGCCTGGACTGACCAAAAATACCATGCAATAACTGTTTTTACTTTTGCCAGCAATTATTCCAGTGCATCACTAGTACTTTATTTATCGACCCTATAAGGATGAAAGGCCAAGTTGAACTCGGAAAATAAAGGGGCGTAACTCATGACATTCCTTTTAAATTGACACTTTCACATCTTTATTAACCAACTTTATTAATAAAAATCGTATTGTAGTTGCATTTGAATGACCAAATTATTCCTTGGTCTAAAGGTTGTAATTTTGTAGTTGTGTTCGAGGGTAGAAAAAAAAAGTTTTATATTTTAAAAGCTTTGTTTGTGGCATGCTGCATTATCAAGGAGCAATAATACTTTTCTCTATTGTTTAAAAAATTCGTAATTGATTTCTTTTAGGTAAAATGAAAATATATTGTCTGTCATCCTTCCGTAATATTCTTTTTATAATAAAATTCCTGTTTAGAAATGTCAATATTCTTGAAACAACGAGGTTTAAGGCTTTTTTCAGTAAAAAGGGGTTTTAACTTTTCACCAGTTGCACTACATGTGAATAGTACTGTAATTCTCTTTTGATTCCTCTAATTTTGTATTATCATCGTTAAGAAAAACATAACTTTTAGTCCCTCTCCTTATTCCTACCCTTTATGTCTCATCCTCGAATCCATATTCTCAGTCCCTGTCTCCTTTTCCTTATCTCTCTATCTCTTACTTTTTATTATTTATTTAATCCTTTGATATTTTATTATACAACTTGCCTTTTTATTTTGCTGATTTATAAACTCAAAACATATATCGTATTCCTTTTCATGTTATTGTTATCATTACTGTCATCACTATTTTACACATCCACTTACTCACCACTATAACTTCTACTACTACTATTATCAGAAACCGTATTTTGTACTTATTTTTTACATCGTCATTCTTTCTTCTTTATACTTTTATTATTGTTTATCTTTTATTATTGATGTTTTCGTTTTCATTCACTCGATTCTCTGATTTATCTATAAATGCTAATGCCATGTGTTACACCCTCCAGTATTCCGATGATTTTATCAGAGCCACACACTGTATTTAAGGTCGAGTGATTAGCGACTTTTAGACTCACCTGTTCAATGAAACAATTGTTAGTACTGTAAATAAAACCCTTTTTATACAGCCGACCATCTTACTCTTCATTCTTTCACTACTATTACTCCAAGATCGACCTGCATGGGAATTATTGCAAACTCGCTACCTAAGTAAGGAAACCTCTCACTGGATTACCTAAAATGATAACTTGTTATCCCATGTGTATATATCATCATCATCATCATCGTTTAAAGTCTATCTTCCACGCTAGCATGGGTTTAGACGAGAGATGTCCCACTTGAGGCAAGATTGGTTTTTCTCGCTCGTATAGGACTGTCTGGCAGGTTTTCTACGGTTGGGTGCCCTTCCTAACACCAACCACGTTTAGTGTGGACTGGGAGGTTTTTACCGTGTTACCTACACGGGCACATTACAGAGTGGAGATTTTTTTTTTTTGTCGTGACATCTACACGACCTCATTTATTTAGGGCTGGATGTTGTGGTACAGAGAAAGAGGTTGGAGGAGAGGGTAGTGGGATGCGGGTGTATTTTTGGTTAAGAGGTACCTACTGACGAGGTTTCGCGTTGTACATAGACAAATCAGGTCTTCTGTATTACTGCGTAGTGCCAAAGATCTCTGTCCAGTGACATTGTCTTGGAGAGATGTATGTAAGGTCGGAATTTATCAGATCGTCCCAGGTTTTTCTGGGTCTGCCTACTCCGTAACTTCCATCAATTTTGATATATATATATATGTGTGTGTATATGTATATATTTGTCCTGGGTATGACATTAAACTACATCCAGTGGCAAGGCTCAAGTTCAGGAGGAACTGTGGGGAACGTGGAGTTACCCCCTTAGTTGTCATAACTCCCAGGTCTGCTCTGGCCTGGTGTAGTAGTACCTGTTAGGGCCCCATTTATAGGTTAAATAATATGACAGATCGGGGTACCCTATCAAAGGCCTTCTCTAGGTCAACAAAGGCTAAGTATAGTGGCTTATTTTTCTCTAAGAACCTCTCTTGTAATTGTCTCATCAAGAAGAGGGCATCTGTTGTACTATTCCCAGGCACAAAACCAAACTGCATCTCATCTAGTTTGACCCTTTCTCTAATTAGTTGTGCTTATATCCTTTCTGCCACTTTCATAACCTGATCCATCAGTTTTATACCCCTATAATTTCTCCTCTCAAGAGCATCCCCTTTACTTTTGCACTAGTCTTTGGGTATGACACTGCCATATATAGCCTGATTGATGATGTGTGCAACCAGTTTAGTGCCTACGTCCCCTGAGGCCTTCAGCATCTCAACAACTATCTCCGATGGTCCAGCAGCCTCACCATTTTTCATTTCCTTAATCGCCTCTTGGACCCTATATTCGTCAATCTCAATAGCTGGTCCCTCTGTCTGATCTACTGAGGGTAATTTCTCTCTCTCCCATATATATATATCTTGAAAGATTTGTAAATGTCTGAGAGATTGGCTAAATGTTTTACAGTGTACTGTGCCACTAAACTGCACCATACTAAATCACACTACACTGCACTGCACTGCACTGTTCACTCTAACGCTACTGTTTTCTATTTTGCAGTTATGATCAGTAAGAGAAAGGAAGTTATTTCAACAAAAGCTAAGTATAGTGGCTTCTAAGAACCTCTCTTGTAGTTGTCTCGCTAAGAGGGTATCTGTTGCCCTTTTCCCAGGCACATAACCAAACTGCATCGCATCTAGTTGGACCCTTTCTATAATTAGTTGCGCTAATATCCTTTCTGCCACTTTCACAACCTGATCCATCAGCTTTATTCCTCTATAATTGCTCATGTCCAGAGCATCCCCTTTACCTTTGTAGCAATTTACGAGAATATTGCTGCAGCAGTCTTTGAGTACAACACCGACATATATAGCCTGATTTGATGAAGCGTGCAACCAGTTTAGTGCCTATGTCCCCTGATACCTGCAGCATCTCAGCAACTATTCCTGACGGTCCAGCGGCCTTACCATTATTCATTTCCTTAATCGCCTCTTAGACCATATATTCGTCAATCTGAATAGCTGGTCCTTCTGTCGGATGTACTGGGGGGTAATTTCTCTCTTTCTCACATTGGGTCTCCACATTCATCAGTCTCTCTTAATGACATTTCCAGGCCTCCTTTTTCTGACCATCCGTGAAACTAAGTACACCGGCATTATTAAGCAGACAAACTTAATCTCGATTTGCACTGACACACAGCCTCGCAATACGGAACACGGCGCGTCTTTGATCTTCCTGTCGAGCAGCCTCCTTGCGTGCTAAGTACACCTGACATCTAGCTTCTCTCTTAGCGGCTGTATATTCTTCTCTACTCGCACTAATTTTCCAAGCATTCCATGCTAGTCTTTAGTCTCCAATGGCCCGATCTACCGTGCTGTCCCACCACCATGTCACTCTCTGTCTGGTTGGAACTCTGATCCAGCCACAAGTTTCATCAGTAGCCTGCAGTAAGGTATCACATAAATTCCAGTTATCATCTATGTTGTACGACTCTAAATCGTCTTCTTTTTCATCATACACATATTGAAGGGCTTTCCTAAATTTGTATTTTAGTGAAAGCTCTTTTAGCTTCCAGACCTTTCTTTTTTCCACACCTTCCTGTATGTCTCATTCAGTCTCTTGCTTACTGAGATATCACTAACGACTAACCTATGCTGTGGGGTACATTCTTCCCCGGGGTATGCCTTTCTATTTGACACCATCTGCCTGTCCCGCTGCCTAACTAGCAAGAAGTCAATCTGGCTTATGTGGTTGCCTGATTTGTAGGTTATTAGGTGGTTGGCAGATTTGTGTAAGTTAGTGTTGTAGATGGTTAGTGCAATTGCATCGCAAAATTCAAGAAGTTTCACTGCTTCATTTCTTAAGCCGTAAGTGTGCCCAACATGTACCTCAGTGTAACCATCCTAGAGCTGTCCAACATGACCATTGAAATCCCTTGCTAGCATAACGATGTCTCCGTCCTGTCATTGTGGCTGTTTGTAAAAATTGCTTGTAAATGCAGTTTTTCTTTTCTTTACCTAGCAGTAGTTTCTTGCCCTCAATTAACCCTAGCACTAGCCCTAACACTAGCCCTAACACTAGCCGTAACACTAACCGTAACACTAACCGTAACACTAACCGTAACACTAACTTATGCAGGCCTAGGTAAAGATGAGAAAGATAAAACAAGGAGTGATGCTTCTTGAATTTTGTGATGCAAGTGTTTTAACCATTTGCAAAACCAACTTCCGCAAACCTGCCAACTGCCTAATAACCTACAAATTAAGCAAGCACAGAAGCCGGATTTCTCATTAGTTAGGCAGCGAGACAGACAGATGGTGTGAAGTACCAGGGTGTGCCCCAGGGAGGAATGTTTCCCACAGCGTGGGTTGGTTGTTGGTGATGTCTCGGTGATCCTGAGACGGAGTGAGACGTGCAGGAGGGTGTTTATAGGTAAATAGATAGACTGATGCACAGATATCTGGATAGATTGATAGAGAGATAGATATATAGAGAGCATCATTATCATCGTCTGTTCATCATTTTACGTCCGCTTTTCCCTGCTTGAAAGGGTGGGACAGGTTCTCTTGAGCAGAGCATCTCTTCACTTGTCACGGTCCTTCGTCATCTCCTTGGTGAGTTTCAGCGATCTGAAGTCAGCTCTCACCACCTCCACCCATGGTTTTCGTGGTCTTCCTCTACTGAGTCTCCCTTCTTTACCCAGCGCTCAACCTCCATGCGCATCACATGTCCATACCATCTCAGTCCTCTCTTGCACACCACAACTTATCCCTCTTAAACACAGTTTCTCTCTCAACTCGTTTATGCTTGGTCGTTCCCGCACATTGACATTGCACATCCAACGGAGCATGCTTGCTTCATTTCTCTCCAGCCATCGCATATCCTCTGCAGTTGCTGTCCATGTCTCACTACCATGCAGCGTCGCACATCTCGCATAGGCATCATGTAGCCACACTTTCGTACGCATATATATATTTGTATATATGTATATATATATATATATATATGTGTATGTATATATATATGTATGTATATATTTGTCCTGGGTATGACATTAAACTACATCCAGTGGCAAGGCTCAAGTTCAGGAGGAACTGTGGGGAACGTGGAGTTACCCCCTTAGTTGTCATAACTCCCAGGTTTGCTCTGGCCCGGAATAGTAGTACCTGTTAGGGCCCCATTTATAGGTTAAATAATGACCTTATTCGAGTGGTGCTGGTAAGGTATTGTTAGACATTGACAAGAATATGGAGAGTGTATTTAACAGCACTAGAGTTAGACACTAATTAGTGTCAAGGAGCAGCCTGGTCATTATGACTTTTCTGGCTTATAGCCACAGGGAGCACCAGTTGAGTGGAGGATCAGTAACATCGTCCCAGTGTCAAAGAAGGGAGATCTCTCTAACACCAACAACTACAGAGGGATCGCACTGACGTGACTTGTGGCAAAGACCGTCAACAGGATGATTCTTAACAGGATCCAGCCCGAGATAAGGGACAGCCATAACGGCTTCAAAGAGGGAAGATCAACCACCAATCACATCCTGATGCTGAGGAGGATATTAGAGGGAGCTAGAGCAAACTGCCTTCTTGCGGTCATGCTTTCTGTGGACTGTCACTGCTTGATGAAGCTCTTACAGTTTTATGGAATCCCCAAGAAGCTAGTGGACCTGATATCGCTGCTCTACACCAAATCCCAAGTCATTACACCTGATGGGATGACAGAGTTCTTTGAGATACTGGCTGGAGTGCTCCAGGGAAATAAATTGGCTCCCTATCTTTTTATCATCATAGTGGACTGTTGTATGCGCCTTGCGCTGGAGAAACACCAAGACTCTGGCTTTACTGTAACACCAGCTCAGAGCATGAGAGTTAAAGCGAAAAAGACATTGGATGCTGAATTTGCCGACGACATAGTTTCGATGACAAACACAGTGAAGGAGGCAGAGGATTTTATGCAGGAGGTTGAGACTGTGTCGATGAGTGTCGGGCTGAGAATGAATGAGATCAAGACAAAATATCTGCTAGAGAATATTAATAAGCCAGAGAAGATTACTAATGTAAGCGGGGGGCTGCTAGAATTGGTTGAGGACTTCCTGTATTTGGGAGCAAAGATTGGGAATACGGAAGATGTGTTCGAGAAGAAGAGCAATGCCTGAACATTAATTAGTATACACTGAACATTAACTAGTATACACTGAGGATTAAGAATTCAGAGCTGTACGGAAGCCTCCTGAAAGTCAGCTCAAAAGCGACACAGGAGACTGAGGTTAACATATGTTGATGCCCTAAGGACAGACAATGCAGCTATAATGGACAGAGACCGCTGAAGAGATATTTTCCATGGATCTCGGGAATTTTACCCGCCCTAGATAGATAGATAGATATGTATGTATATATATATATATATATAAACACACATGCATACATACATATATATGCATGTATCTTTCTCATTCTCTCTGTATGTATGTATGTATGTATGTATGTATGTATGTATGTATGTATGTATGTATGTATGTATGTATGTATGTATGTATGTATGTATATATATATAATTATATATTTATAGACAGAGACACACACACACAGATAAACATCCTGAAAGCTTTTTAAATGTCTGAGAGATTGGCTAAATATGCACCATAGTGAATCCTTTTACAGCGCATCACTGTTCACTCTAATGCGAGCGTTTTGTATTTTGCAGGTATGACCAGTAAGAGCGCGGAAGTTATTTCAAAGGATTTTCGTAATTAAACACTTTTTTTACCATTATTTTAAGGTATTATCTCGGTGTATTTTTAAATTGACCTCTTGATAAGACAAAATGACCTGTATAATTTGTTTCATATTTAGATGGAATAGAAGAAAAAAAAGAGAAATGAAAGCAATGAAATTAAGTTTTAGAGAAAATATACGCCAATGACAATGGAGGTATGATTTCAGTTTAATCTTAACCTAATGACCACTTTACAGAGTGTACTGGGTGTTTTACCTCGCTATGTTTACTGTAAACCCTACATAACGAATGCCTTGTTGAGTGTTGTGAATTGTGAACGTGAGGTTGTGTTGTGGGGTTGCTTGGTGAGGTTGCATAAGAAGGGTGTTGTGAGTTTGCATTATGATGTAGCTTTGTGAGGCTTTGTTGTGAATTGATAAATATTTGAAAACACACCTCTGTCGCTCAACAGTCAGTCAGTCAGTCATTTTCTACTAAAACTCATTGATGCGAGTCCCTAGCATTGTATCTGTAAGTACATTATGACTATTTTCTCTTTGTGGACTTGACATTCAAAGATATTTGTATATATTTTGTTGATGTTGTTTGTTAGTTAGGAAATTGCTTAAAAGCTACTTTGATCACAGCACTTTGTAAAGGCAACATATGTTTTACATTCTTTTTTCTTTTATTTTTGTTATTCAGATGACAGAGAAGGCAAAGAAAGGCACAGAAGAAAAGAAGAGTGACAATTATTATTATTATTACTATTATTATAATCAAAATATGCTGTTAGTTTGCCTGCTATCCCACTAAGTCCCTGCTATCGCACTCGATCTTTTGTGTACGTTTTATATAATTTATGCCAGTTCCTTTTCTGCATATCGAACATGGCCATTTCCCTGACGGAATAGAGTTTTGTCCTCTTTTCTACTCATCAACACTCATTCGTGACACAAAGTACAGCGGCATCATTGCGGACAGACTTAATCCCGATTTGCACTGACACACTGCCTCGCAGTACAGAACAGCGCACATCTTTAATCTTCCCGTCGAGCAGCCTCCTTGCATGCTCAGTACACCTGACGTCTAGCTTCTCTCTTAGCGGCTGTATATTCTTCTCTACTCGCACTAATTTTGCAAGCATTCCATGCTAGTCTTTAGTCTTCAATGGCCCGATCTACCATGCTGTCCCACCACCATGTCACTCTCTGTCTGGTTGGAACTCTGATCCAGCCACAAGTTTGAAATCCCCTGCTAGCATAACGATGTCTCCGTCCCGTCATTGTGGCTGTTTGTAAAAATTGCTTGTAAATGTAGTCTTTCTTTTCTTTACCTAGCAGTAGTCTCTTGCCCTCAATTAACCCTAAAACTATCCGTAACACTAACCGTCACACTAACACTAACCTGTAACACTAACCCGTAACACTAACCCGTAACACTAACCGTCACACTAACCATCACACTAACCGAAACCCTAACCGTAACACTAACACTAACCATAACCGTAACACTAACACTAACCATAACCGTAACACTAACCATAACACTAACTTATGCAGGCCTAGGTAAAGATGAGAAAGATAAAACAAGGAGTGATGCTTCTTGAATTTTGTGATGCAAGTGTTTTAACCATTTGCAAAACCAACTTCCGCAAACCTGCCAACTGCCTAATAACCTACAAATTAGGCAAGCACAGAAGCCGGATTTCTCGGTAGTTAGGCAGCGAGACAGACAGATGGTGTGAAGTACGAGGGTGTGCCCCGGGGAGGAATGTTTCCCACAGCGTGGGTTGGTTGTTGGTCATTTTACGTCCGCTTTTCCCTGCTTGAAAGGGTGGGACAGGTCCTCTTCAGCAGAGCATCTCTTCACTTGTCACGGTCTTTCGTCATCTCCTCGGTGAGTTTCAGCGATCTGAGGTCAGCTCTCACTACCTCCACCCATGTTTTCGTGGTCTTCCTCTACTGCGTCTCCCTTCTTTACCCAGCGCTCAACCTCCATGCGCCTCACATGTCCATACCATCTCAGTCCTCTCTCCTGCACACCACAACTTATCCCTCTTAAACAGTTTCTCTCTCAACTCGTCTATGCTTGGTCGTTCCTGCACATTGACATTGCACATCCAACGGAGCATGCTTGCTTCATTTCTCTCCAGCCGTCGCATGTCCTCTTCTGTTGCTGTCCATGTCTCACTATCATGCAGCATCGCGCATCTCACTTATATGTGTGTGTGTGTGTATATATATATGTACATACATATATATTATGTCAGGTCACCAGTTGGTGCTACTGGTAACATGTATCCCAGTACAACCTGTCTCCTGGTCGGGTCGTTGGCGACTAAACTGGCAACCCCACCAAGGTTTCTTGGTGAGGAGGGTGACTTTGGACATCCTGCAGGACTAAAAACAAAACCTGTCAAAGGGCAAAGGAGCTCTTAAGAGTCAATGGCCATCCAAAATCACCGGGAGAGATGACCCCTTAGCCTGTGTCAAGGCAGAATTCTAGGAGAAGGAAAACTCTGATATAACACCTGCAACCCTGATGGTATCCAATGATGTTGACTTGTTCTTCTTTTTGGTAAATGTCCTCTTGGTTGAGAGAGTGGGACTGGCTTTGTGCAGTGCTTTTGCTCGCTATAAAAGCTTCACAGCACAGGCATTGCTTTATATCTGGAGATCTCTCTGCACTTGTCGTCACATGGTACCATGGGCCCAGCACTGTCAATAATTGTCACAAGTGTAGTGTTTGTACCAGAGTTTTCAAGTCACTGGCTGGACTAAAACGTCACACTCGTTAAGCCCATCGGTAGGGGTTCTCCTACATGGATATAAAGTAGGGGCCGTACTCGAAAACTAGTTGGCAACCACCATATATATATATGTATATATGTATGTGTATATATTTATATGTATATATATATATATATATATATATATATATATATATGTATGTATATATGTATGTTTCTGGCTTTCTCTTATTTTCGCTCACTCCTCCGCTATCTCACTTCCTTCCTCGTCCGTAACTCTCTCTTCTCTTGCTCACACTTCTACAGTGAATGTGTCTTTTTTTCTCATCAAACCCGCCAGAACTTGTGTTCGAAATCAATTGTTCACTCGATTTTTTTTTTTCCTTTCTTTTTGTTGCTTCAGCCTTTGTGTCTGTTTATATTTTTCTCTCTCTCTCCCCTCTTTTTTATCCCAATAACTTATTTTAGTTATTGTTCGCCCTAGGTTGAGGCATCTTGTCTCTAACGCGAAGAAATGCCTATGATTCCTAGCAGACAACTGACGATGGATATTGCCCTCTTTTGCCCGTAACTTTTATTTTGATTATATTTCAATGCAACCACACAGCTTGCCATTTTATTCACATAGTTTTCTTCTCAGTTGTGACCCATCTCTCTTCTATCCCCTTGTTGCTATGCTCTCTCTCCCCCTTCTCCCTTTTCTGCTAGTCACCTTCTCTCGGCTAACCTGCCACTTCTAAAGCAGTCTCTTCTCTCACTCACACTGCTACAGTGAAGACATGTATTTTTTTTTCTCGTTAAACCCACCAGAACTTATGTTCAAAATGAGTTGTTGACTTGATTTTTCCTCTTTTCGTTTCTTCACCCTTCATGTGTGTATCCACTTTTCTCTCTCTCTCTCTCTCTCTCCCTTTTTTTATCCCAATAACTTATTTTAGTTATTGTTCGCCCTAGGTTGAGGTATCTTGTCTCTAACGCGAAGAAATGCCTATGATTCCTAGCAGACAACTGACGATGGATATTGCCCTCTTTTGCCCACAACTTTTCTTTTCATTATACTTAAATGCAACCACACAGCTCACCATTTTATTCACATAGTTTCCTTCTCCGCTGAGTTTTGTCTTCTTTGCTACTCATCAACACTTTTGTCTTAGCTATGTTCACTCTCAATCCTCTTAATTCCAACTCTGTTTTCATAGCCAGAATTTATTCTCAAGCTCTTCTACTGATTTTATCATCAGCATAGATAAGTTTCTGCAAACAGGATGTATTCCTACTTGTATCTGGAATTTGTCACTAAACTCCATTCCTACCCTCACTTTACTGACAGCACCTCTGTACAAAGCTTGTAATGTCCTCACAAGCCATTCATCAACACCTACACCGAAAAACAACCCAAACCAAACCGTGTGTTCTGTTATTATTTCTTGCAATATTTATAACAATATATTTATAACTATATATATATATATCGTCATACAAATATGTATCGCAGCATTATCAATAAAGGACTTTAACATCTGAAAGTATTTCACATTTTATCATTATATATATATGCACACATACACACACATACACCGAGAGATGACATATATTTATATATGCTAGCTGAAGAACTGCTCTTTGGGCGTTTTTCTGCTAGTATATATAGACATAAGTTTTTGTAGTGTCCCTTTTCTATCATTTAAAAAGAAACTGAAATGCATTTCAACTAAAAGAGAGTGATAGCTGTTTCACATGACTGTAGAATTTCTTTGTAGACACAGTTGCCAGCAAACAGACACCTTTCATTTAATATTTTAATATTTTCTTTTTTTGTAGTTCGTGATAATGCAACATACGTGAGAATTGTGTTGGTAGATAAATGTCTGCCCTTGAAGGTTGTTTCAACTATTTGTGGTCTATCACCATGACGTAGAACTGGAAGAATTTGGTTTTAGTCACCAGATACCACTAAATGGCTTTTTGCAATCTCGAACATCTTTGAAGCTCCTGTCAAGGCATTGAAAGATATTCTTATGTCCCATACCTATCTCATCAATGATTAACAGGTCATCTTGCTGCATAAGTTTACCTGTGTCATCCCTCTTTGTGAAGAAGCAAGTTGATTCAGCAGTCATATTGAGAGGAATCGTGCACTTGGAATGAAGAGGTCTCCGTTTGTGAAGCAAAGTGGCTGCTATTACAGATATGGCAGTGGCAAGTGCAATTATTTTTTACATTGTAGGTAATCGATTAGGATGTTTATGACCTGTACCTGCACTTGCATTCAAGCAGAAAATTCTGCCTTCATTTTCATTTACAGAGGTAATTACTTTGTGAAAAAGAACCAGTTGCTGAGGATTCAATGTTGGCAGAAGTTGATTTATTTGTTTGCATGGACATGAATTGCTCATGACGTTCATGCATGATATCCTCTGCAAGACAATTCTTCCATTTCTCCCAGAACTGCAGAGGGTCATTTGGCATGCAGTGCAATAAAATGGTGCAGAAGATCTGTGGCAGACTAAGTTAATTTTTATATGAAGTTTACCCAGCCTTGTGATGTATGATCATTCTGAGGTAATATAATTCAGATTGATGTCTTCTGAGAATGCGTCCAAGAGATTCACTCATAAATTGTTGATCACCATCCAGATGTCCCTTTTTTTTCTTTGCCACTTTTTGTTTGTCCAAGTGAAATATTTAGGAATATCAATATACAATATATCTTGTTCCAGCGGGTCTCTAATATTCAGTTGAAAATATTCCGTGAACTTAGTCATTGGCTGTCCCCTAGAAAGAACTTTCTTCCTGCCCTTGCTCAAACACGACCATTTGTTCCCCAGGTAAATGGCAAGGCAACTTTCCAGAATGCTTCACTGGCTGAGATGTACCGTGCATTGATATATGTCTCAATTTCATTTCGAGCATGGACACAATTTCCTTGATCATTCTTAATAGTGAAAGTGATTTTGTCTGATCCTTTTGTAATGTACTTTAAGTAGTTAACAGCCTTGACACTGTAGACAACCTCACAATTGACCATGCTGTCTACCCCTTCTTCTATACTTTTAAAAGGAACTTTTGACAACAAATGCGGTTCGAGCATTGTTATTGTTGTCCTAGCCCTTCCTTTCATGAGCACATCATATTAACTTGTCCACATGGGCCATGAATGTTGCAAGATGGGGATGATCTTCTGTAGAATTGGAATCTCACAGTACACTACCTGATCAATGTCATCAGCAGTTTTGTGCTTACTATCTTCAGCCATTATCAGCAGAATATGAGCATGAGTGGGGCCTCGTTTCTGCCACTCTATTGTAGCAGAACGAGCAACAACTTTTCCTAGGACATTTTCTTTTTCAGTATGTCACCCATGAGGCTGTCATACTTGATCTTGAAGAATCTTGCACAAATATCAGGACGGTCTCTAGGTTCTTGACTAGGGTGCAAACTATTTTTTATTTCATCCCAGTTAGAGTTAGTTGTTACCGTGATGAAATAAGACAACTTTCCCATGTGTCGAACCACAGTCATCGAATTCTGAAAGCACTCACTGTAGAAGCGAGGGGGAACCATAGATTGAAGGTGGAAGAACAATTCTCCGGCCTTCATTTACTGAATCTCCTTCAGCCTCAGCATCATAGAAACCCTCATACTTTTCAGCTCGCATCACGGTTCGATTGTTACGGCCATTTTGAGGTGACAACATTGTATTTTTCCCTGGGCATCTACAGCATATTGCTGCATCAGCCACCTGCTCTTCACGACAACGTTACAGTCACCTTGCCTAACCTGAAACCGATAACCAGTGGGTGTGAGTGTGTGGTTGTTGTCAATCCTTTTCAAACCAACCCGAAACCCATCATTCCCACAAGGAAACAGTAGCACAGGACAATATTCACATTTTCAGAGACTGGCATTTCAATGACTGCCTTGAAGCTTCTTATATGATAAATGTTACCTATGATCTTAAATGTGGGACTAAACCCTGGCTTTCTCACCCCACCCCCCGTCTCTCTCCCATACACTGACATAAGATCATATAATTCAGCATTGTGGCTCTCTGTAAAATGTGAAAAGAAAGGCAAGGTTTTAACTGACATATAATTAGATGTATGTATTTATGCCATGTGCGTTAATTTATATACGCACAATAGTCAGTCTCCTGATCTGTTACAAACACAATTCTCAGGGCGAAACAGATTAAATCTCTAATCTGTCCGGGAGATGAAATAGTTATTGAAACGGTGTGTACATTTTACTCTATCCTGTATTTTCCGTTTGCTTGCACGAGGTGAAATATTCATTCGTGTAGCTTTTAGTTTTAGGTGTTTGTCACATTTTATCTTATCTCTCGCTGATGACGCCTACGGATTATCTGTTACAAACACAATTCTCAGGGCGAAACAGATTAAATCTCTAATCTGTCTGGGAGATGAAATAGTTATTGAAACGATCTGTACATTTTACTCTTTATCCTGTATTTTCCGTATGCTTCAGGTTAAATCTGTCAAACCAACATATATATATATATATATATATGCGCTCAACCAACTGTGACGCCTAAATCAATCAGCTTTAGTAATCCAGTGAAACTACACACCGATTGGTCGAAATACAGTTTTCAAGATTTAGCATTCTGGAGCCACTTTTCACAGTATATAAGGCACAAAATTTACCCATCTCATTACAGTTGAAAATTGCAAACTTGACTGTCACCACACATTATGAACCTGAAGATTGCGAAAGAATGAAAGTACTTGTTCAATTAACACTTAACATTTAATATTCTACCATACTATTTCATTCTAATACTATTATACATTTTAAAGGATTGTAAATAAAAAGAGTAAATCAAAATTGGAATTCCTTTTATTAATATAATCTTCTATACATAATCATACACACCCGTGTATATCTATCTATCTATATATATATATATATATATATATATATATATATATAGACACACACATATTGTCCTGGGTATGACATTAAACTACACCCAGTGACAAGGCTCCATTTCGGGAGTTCATTAGCTGTGGGGAATGTGGAGTTACCCCTTAGTTGTTATAACTCCCAGGTCTGCTCTGGCCCGGAGCAGTGTTACCTGTTAGGGCCCCATTTATGGGTGAAATAATAAAAGAACCATGTAGTCGATTTAACAGCACTAAGGTTGTCAAGGCTTATGGGCACTCTGAATGTGAGGACAATTCTGACACTGAGAAATACTTCTCTGGAACTAAGAAGACCCCGCCCCAAAAAGAGGCCCGACCCAGTGGTGCCAAACCAAAAGGTATGCTCTCTCTCTCTCTCTCTCTCTCTCTCTCTCTCTCTCTCTCTCTCTCTCTCTCTCTCTATCTCTTTCTTAATGTTAAAAGAAAAGCAAGCTTTGAAGTGACAAATAATTAGATACATTGATACGACGCGTCGTCCTCATATCATGTATCTGTATGGCTGTCTGTCTGAACTTTCTAAATAAAACACACCCAACAAAGAGAACCAAATAGTTAAATTATAGAGTAGCCTAACTTGAGATTTTAATTTTTTCCATTTTTTTCATACACAAAAATACAGATCCATAAACATTTATGTGTGTGGATCTATGTATATAGATAGGTAGATGGACAAGGGTGTCCTCACATAGGAGGTTTCCCGGTTGTTGTAATGATAGACTCCAGTTCTATCCCGAAAAACTTGAAATGAAGCAACTGGCTTATTAATACAATGTGCTGCCAGACCTAGGGTTTGATGTTATGTTTATGAGTGCAGCACACTAACCATTGAAGCCCCACCATCACATACTGAACCTACATTAGAACACTACCACACACTACAGCACTACCAGACACTATAACACCGCCATACTACACTACCACCATCACACTATATCACCACCAACACCACCATTCTATATATTCAGATATATCATATCTACCCCACCTTTAACTCTGGCCCTTTATAACCCCTAAAATCTCTATTTCAGATATATCGTCATTCCTACGTTACCTCTAAATATGTAACTGCTTCACCACGGCCGTTGTTGTCCCTAATGAAGGACTGGGCTCTGCTACGCAACAGCAATGTACCAGATGGTTTTGAGAAATACTTCCCTGGAGCTAAGGAGACCCTGCCACGAAAAGAGGCCCGACCCAGTGGTGCCAAACCATAAGGTATACTTAATCTCTCTCTCTCTCTTCTAGACACTTCTATAAGGTCATATAATTGAACAGTGTGTCATTTCTAAAATGTGAAAAGAAAGGCAATGTTTTAAGTGACATAATTAGAAAGATATAGATACAACGCCGCACACTCACACACAGTTTTATATATATAGATATGTCTCCTCATTTTTGCAAAGTCTATACAAATCCACATTTCTACTCTGATTGGCTTCAAACTTGCATTTATATATTCCTTGTGGTCTAAAGATATTAACTGCAGCTTTTATTTTTCAATTTTCTGTTTTTAAAGAGGTGTTAGGCACCAGTTATCGATCTCCATCGTGCCCTTATAATTGTTTCTACTTTAGGCACAAGGCCAGCAATTACCCAGTACATTACTGGTACTTTATTTTAACGACCCCGTAAGGATGAAAGGCAAAGTTAACCTCTGGCTGTCTGCATAACGACATTGTGATCCATACGTCAGCAATGACGTTAATCTTCGCCACATTCACACACACACGCGCATGCGCAGATATGCATATATATATATATATATATATATATATATATATATATATATATATATATATATATATATATATATATATATATATATATATATATATACACACATATGTATGTATGTATGTATGTATGTATGTATGTGAGTTTCAGAAGATCCCGTTAAGGGTGAAAGCAGCGATTCTTTGCTTAAACTTTAATCTGTTATTTTAATAAATATATATATATATCATAATTGAATATAAAAGAAAAACGAACACAGATATATACATGTGTTCAAATAGTAAGGCATGAGATTCGCTAAGGTGAAAATAATACTAACTATAGACAATTTAAGAATAAATCAATAAAATAAATACAAACTTGGCTGCTATCTTTAGTGGTGTGAGTTTGTGAGACACGCTAAGTTCAGATACCATGTGAGTTATATATACGCACACTATTCAGTTTTTTAATATACTTAGAAATGTCCATGATAATAATTCTTCATCCACTGATGAGCAAGAATTGGTATTCCTCTTCACAATTAATTTTGCGAAACAGCATTACCAAAGGTGTCTGGGTGATTGGTACTTACCACAATTCCGGTTTGTATTTCTTTTCTTGATTTATTCTTAAATTGAGTCTGGCAAACCCTATTGTCTCTAGTTAGTATTCTTTTCACCTTAGCGAAGCTGAACCCCCCCCCCCCCCGGTGGTCAAACGGATCGGTCCCACCCGTGACAGCAGTCGTTCGACATAGCCCCACAGATAGGCAATGCCCGAGCACTGTACAATGCGTGTGCAACTGTTTCCTCGTCGCACCCGCATCTGGGACAGATCTTTTTCGAGGGGTCTCTACCAGGGCGCCCGTGTCTGTAGAGCCTTTCTCGAACGGGCAGAGCCCCTCGGTGGCACTGCCAGGCCAGGGATCTCTGGAAGTTATCCATAGGTCCCGGGCTGAATGTCCTATCGAACAGGTTGGCCAGTTCGTTTTCCTCCATGCCTAGGGCTTCTCCGAGGGTGTTGCCGCACCTGCTAACCACCTCTATAGAATGACGAGTTGGATTCTCCACTGACAGCCGGGTCCGCCTGCCAGAGAGCCGTGAGCGCCTGGGCACACTCGGTGTGCCAGGCGCCCAATTTTCTCGGTCTTTGCTTGACCCAGGATTGCAGCTCGGTGAGCGAGACGAGTCTGGGAAAGGCTCGCCTCACAAACGGGGCCCACACCGGTTGACCGGTGATGAATACCTGGAGGTGCCGTAGCCTTAATGCGTGTTTACGCATCACCAGCCACGGCATCTCAGCCCTCCTTTCGAAGGGTGTTGACAGCAGATGGATCTCCTCACCATAGGAGCCCGCTTCTTCCAAAGGAATTGGAAGAGTGTGCGCTCCATTTTGGAGAGCGTTTCCCTTGGGCAAGGCACGACGGTCAGGCGGTAGTAGATGACGGACGCTATGTGTTCGCCACCTCCGCCCGACGACGCCATTAACAACTCCAACTTCTGCAGCAGTGGCTCTAGTTATTACATACAGAAGGGAGGAGAGAGGGCACCCTTGTCGGATGGACCGCGCGATTTCGAACGGCTCCGAGAGGTAGCCGTTCACCTTGACAAGAGCAGAAGTGCGTGCCTGCCTGCCTGCCTTAAGTCGTCCATGTTGTGGCTCCAGGTGAAGAGTTTGTACCTGAGCACAAATATGCGTGCTCATTTGCATGGTGACATGTCTGCAGCATTTGGTCAGAATATTTTAGCACTTTGTGAGGGCAAGGTCCCTGCGGATGACAAAGGCGGAATAGCAATCGACTCCCTGTGCAACATTGTGAGCAGCCCTTCTGACCTTTTGGAAGCAGTTTTTCCTAATGTCTCATCTAACTTTAAAAACCTCGATTAGCTCAGCGAAAGAGCCATCCTTGCTCGGAAAAATACCATGGTTAATTTTATTAACGAGCAGCTGATTGAGAAGATTCCCGCTAAAGAACACGTCTTCAAATCTATCGACCTGGCGTCAGACCCCGACGATATCGTTAATTATCCGGTTGAGTTATTAAATTCCCTTGAGCCCCCAGGGCTCCCACCTCTTATTCTTAAGCTTAGGCTGTCCCATTATGCTAATAAGGAACTTGCGTCCACCAAAGCAGTGCAACGGTACTCGCATGGTCGTCAAGTCAGTGACGCTCCACTTGATTGAGGCCACCATTGTAACGGGGTGCTGGAGAGGGGAGAATGTTTTCATTCCAAGGCTGAACCTTTGCCCCTCGGCGTCAGATATCCCGTTCGATTTCCGGCGATCCCAATTCCCGGTGAGACCATTTTTTTTTTCCAAGTCCATTAACAAGTCACAAGGGCAAACATTGTTGGTGGCGGTCATCCATTTGGGGGAGCCATGCTTCTCCCATGGCCAACTTTATGTTGCCAGTTTCCGCGTATGGAGCAGGAATGGACTTTTTGCTTACACTCCTCAAGGGATGACACGCAATATCGTCTACAATGAAGTGCTATAGATGTTTGAGTTATGCCGTCTGGAAAACTGGTTGGGTCACCCATAGCGGACAGATCTGACACGCAGCGGCATCAGGGCCACCATCTTGCAACTTTGTTCTACTAAATTCGCTATTGGAAGATTATTAAGCCATCATTGATTGTCCAAAATGCTAATTGGTTTGTAACTATTAATAACCGGTTCAACTGCTTTATGCACTTAATTGATAAGATTATGCGCTTTCAAGCTACGTTTACCTGTATGTAACTTTTCATAGCAAATGAACAAACCCGAGTAACGCCGGGCTAAACTGCTAGTTATCAATAATGTTATATCTCGCAATAGCAATACTCGATAACGAGGGCGCAGTCATTATGTATGGTGTTGTGATTTTTATGTACAGTATATTATTATTAGATGGGTAACGTGCCTGCAGTAATCGGTAGAGCGTCCTCTCAAAATGTTTGCATTTTGCCCAAAGCAGAAACAATTATTATTGTTGTTTGTAGTATTAGTAGTAGTATTCATTCTATTTTGTGTTCCACGTGGTTGATATTTCATCACCACAACACCACCACACCACTACACCACCACGCCACCACACCAACACACACCACCAACACACCACTACACCAACACTGTCGCCACCAGTTGGGCTACGTAGTCAAAGTGAAGGAAATAGAATTGGTGAAAGATAGACATACTGATAGAAAGATATATGTATATATAGAGAGAGAGGAGGGGGTAGATAGAAAGACACAGTTATAGAGATACAGACAATTACGCGTGTTGTTGTTTCTTTGATTCCGATAATACACATGTGTATCTAACAGTGATGATATGTCATATAGATTATTGAGAGGAAATGAATATTTACAAAGAAAAGCTGAAATATAATTTAAAAAAAATTAACGAATATTTATTTTTTATCTTTTGGAGTCAGTCAACATTTACCGCCATGTTCTTTGTTCTTTGTTAACAATAAAAGAATCTAATTTCTGACATACACCCTACTTCCGATCTTTAACCGCAGCCATTATATCAGAATGTATCTGTGCGTATGTCAAACTGAGTGCATGTGTATGGGTAGGTGTATATATAAAAATGTGTGTGTGAGTTGGTCCCAGGTTCAATCTGGGGTAACCACAGTAAGGTACTCAATACATAGCAGAGTATAAATATTGAATCTAGAAATGTCTTCTGCAGGAGTAGAACTGTATATTATATATATAATTTGTCTGGTATATATAGATGAATGTTTGATGCTGAATCTCCCCGAGAATCACGCTCTAAGTGTTTATATTTATCTAAAAACCTTTATGTCCCAAACACTCTTTTCGGCTGAGTATTTTACAGCTGACAATGTAGCGACAGCCAGTTTTGGAGCATGGCGTTGGATGGCACAACTATGCGAAGTGACCAGTGATATCATTATGAGGAGGAAGAGGCCAGTTTGCCGCACCGAATCCTTCTCACAGCGGCACCCCAATTTCGGAGCCGGGCCCTCTCCCCGCGATGGATACTTCTCAATACGAAAGACGACCGTGGCAGCCTGGGACTAGATTGCACTGTTATGAGAAGTGACAGTCCAGTTGGCCGCTCGAAACCCCTTTCACAGCGGCAGCACAGTATCGGATGCAAGTACTGTGAATTGGATGGACACTTCTCAATACAAAACGTGCTAACGTGTGACTTGACAATGATGAGAAACCGGAACCAGACATTGTGAAGGACTGTTTGAGGGGAGGGATGTATGTATACGGTCATTAAAACACACGCACGCACGTATATAATTCTCCTGAATGAAACAGTTATAGTCATGTAGAAGTCATTACTATATTAAATATTTATACTCTGTTATGAATTGAGTACCTTACTTACTGTTGTTAGCTGTGATTGAACTCGGAATAAACTTTACACATTTTTGGAAACACCCTGTATATATATATATCATTTGAGATGTAAATATCACATACTTAAGAGAGATAGATGTTAGAACTCGAAAACTTGTCAGTGTTACTGGGAAGTTTGGTGATGTGGATAGGCTGTACTTGTCATGCAAGGAAGGTGGCCGGGGTCTAAAATCCATATTAACATCATATGACACCCGGATAGTAACACTGAAGCAACATCTTTAACAGAGGAAAAGTTTTATGGCCCAGGTTTATGAGCATGAAAAAGAAAATATCATTAGGATAGCCACTGATCTGGAGGAGAGATGGAATAAAGCCTGATATAAATCTCTCACCCAGAGAAATCGGAAGATCCTATTCACTGTTCAAAGAAGATGAAAAAATTGACCAATTTACAGAAAAAGTTGTGCACGTATACTTGAGACGTAAAACACAGACCATAGAGGTGATAAACCACTCAAAAAGCCTGGCATGGAGTTCCGACAAGTTTATGACATGACACCTTGAGGGATATCTCTATGCAATACAGGAACAAGAACTCCCTACCAAATATCTGCTGCACAAAAGAGGAGGGCCATCAGCTGACAATAAATGTAGGCTTATGTAAAACAAAGATTGAAGATGTAAGCGACATTGTTGCCAGCTGCGAAAGAATGTCATCTCGCTACTACCTCCCCATGAGACACGATGGGATAGCTAGAACGATCTGGAACGCAAACGAGGAAGAATATATCGAGACAGATTGCACTAAGGAATACTGGTGGAACCTGAAAATAAAAACTGCCACCAAATTAAAGCACAACCGGCCTGATATTGTTGTTTGGGACCACCCATTGAAAACGTGTTGTGGAGATCAGTTGCCCACTTGATGTAAACGTTGTCAGAAAAATACAGGAGGAGGACATCTCCGGACCATTGATGAGGAGTTTACAAATCCAGTATCCAAAATACACCTTTAGCTTCATACCCATCATTATTGGAGCTACGGGTTATATACCAACCCGCTTGGACCAAAGTATGACTGAACTTGGATTTGCTGACAAAGAGCGCAGCTCCCTTCCCTAATTCATAGTCTACAAGTGGCTGCGATAGTTGGCACCTTCAAAATTTGCAAAACATTCTTGCGATTCAAGGGATGACAATTTCTTTTCTTTTACAACCTTGCCACCAGGAAGGTGACCGGTCAAAAAATATATTCGAAATTAAGAGAAAGAGATCACCTACATGTATGTGTGTATGTATGTATGTGTGTGTGTGTGTGTGTATGTATGTATTTGTATATATATATTTATTTATTTATTTCATTATATTTGTTCCACTCCACGTGGTTTATATTTCACCACCACACCGCCATCAAACGACCACACCGCCATCAAACCACCACACCAACAACACTCGCCACCACCGCCATCATTTGAACTACGTTGTCAAACCCGACATGACAAGAAAATGAAATACATGCTATGTGGTAAAGTCAGAGTTTCAAGAGTTTGACAAAATGAGATGTTTTGATTGGTGAGAAGGATGAAGGCGATGTACTGGCCTGTAGTGTATATGGGGGTGGGTGTGATGGTGAGATGTTGGTGACGGTCTGTGGATGAGGTGGGCTGTGGTGTGGTGGTGGTGGGTTGGTATTTAGTGGGATGGGCTGTGGTGTGAGGTTAGTGGACTGTCTGTAGACGGGTTGGGGTGTGGTAGTGGCGCCTTTGTCTATGGTAGCGGCGTTTTTGGTGGTGTGGTGGATGTATTGGTGGCGTCAGGTATTTACATAGATACATAGACGCTCTTCGTCTGACAGATACCTTGTATATACGTATACGTACACACATATATGTATATATGTGCACATATATTGTTGTATAAACACACACAACATAAGACACATACGCACATCCTTGCCCACACATATCGGCATACGCTCACACACAGCCATATGTATATGTACACACATGTATGTGCATGCGCGCATGCGGACACGAATATGAAGAGTGGTGGAGTATCGGTCGGGGTGGCGAACGACAGAGATGGGGGAAGGACTCACACTCATGTATGCAAGATATACACATACACACTCCCACACACGTATACTCACATATATATATATATATATATATATATATATATATATATATATACACACATGTACCGACAACACACACATACACGCACATATATACATACATGCACATATATGAGCTCACCTACACATAGTCAGATTTACCCATATACATATATGTAGACGTACACACACACATAGACATATGTATATACATGTGTTCACACACACACACACACACACACACACACACACACACACACACATACAGATAAATTTGCGTACACGCACGCACACTTAAAACGCCCGTATGAGTAAAATACTTACACACAGACACACACACTATTGTTGGTTGGGGAGTGGAGGTATGTTTTGTCGGTGTTGGTGAAGTATGGAGTTGTTTTGTGGTGGTGGTGGTGGAGTTGTGAGGGACAAAAATATATATACCGGATCGAATACCGGTTAAAAGGTGAGATAGGGAACGCGGGGGGAAAAGCGTTTATGGACGTACGGCGATGTGTGTTGTGGACATGGTGATGGTGGTGGTGGTGGTGCTGGGGTGATATGTTCGGCAAGATGATTACATGATCAGAGGTTACGGTGTGTTATATGGTAGGCAGACGGGGGGTGGGGGGTATATAATTGTTTCTACTTTAGGCACAAGGCCAGCAAATAGCCAGTGTATTACTGGTACTTTATTTTATCGACCCCCGTAAGGATGAAAGGCAAAGTCAACCTAGGCGGGATTTGAACTCAGATCGTAAAGGGACGTAACTATGCTTGAAAGCATGGCGTCCGACCCTCTACCGATACTGCCAATCCCCCACCGTGGAGGGTATATAATACAGTCGATTTGGGATCGAGGGATATGTGTTGATGATGATTGTGGTTGTGTGTGCGTGCGACAGTACAGTTACAGGATCGAATTTAACGTGGGGTTGCAAGTTAGGGTAGATAGAGGGAACATGGGGGGATGAGGATGTAGGCGTGTATGGTATGCACATGACGATGTGTGGTGTGGTGGAGATGGTGTGATATGATCGACATTGTATTTACAAGGTCTCTTGTCATTGTGGATTGCAAGGTAGAACGTATCATATGGTATATATATATATATATATATATATATAAAACTAAGGATGTCTGTATGAGTTTGAATCCCTAAACCTCGAGAAGCACCCAACCGACTGTTTTCAAACTTTACACCCGCGCCCTTATAATATGTCTGTATGTCTAGCTGTCTGCATCGCACTCGGCGCGTCAATGTATGCCTGTTAAATGGGCCGCAAACGCATTGATTCATTGTAAAGGCTACCAGTGGAAGCAACCGTAACACCCTCCAAATGTGAGAGAACGCAGTGAAAGTCACTATTAAGAGAACGTTCACATGGCCCTTTTTATGGCCACCACTTGAAATTGTTGATTGTTACCCGTAGTTACTGGAGTGTCAGTGAACGGCTTACAAATCCATTATAAGGGCCCTTGAAATAACTGATGGCGACCCTTTGGTTTGGGGCGGCGAGTGAACACGCACACGCCTCAAGGCCCATTTTATTGCACCACTCCTCTGTAAAATTGTTAAATTATACCCACTGTTTGGTAAACGTTTGTGAAGGTGCGGTGGACTGGTTCGAGAAGGCTCCATATGCTGTCCGATTGCACGTCATGCCTTGCTCAAGCATTGCAGACTTCCCTCTGACTCCTGTCACTTTATTAAAGTACAAAAGCACTCAGCCGATTTTCTTCACGTGGAAGGAAAAGCATACCTAATACTAATTGCATCAGAGCATTCGGTTTATTTTCTTTACATGTCCAGGCATGCAGTTTTTCCACGATTAGGTCAAAATAACTTATCCCGTGCAACGCCGGGTACCACTGCTAGTATTATATATATATATATATATATGTATATTGTTTTACTCTTTTACTTGTCCCAGCCATTTTGCTGAGGTCATGCTGGGGTACCGCCTTTAATATATTTTTCTATATATCTACACACACACACACACATATATATATCAATAAAGACGTATCCATGAAAGGCAAATCTTATCGGTTGGAAAACAAAATAAACTTTTGTATTTTATTTGATGAAAGTGCACCAAGCTTGTCTTGGTTGGCCTTGAAATATATATAATAAAATAAATATGGTTTTATAAATAGTTTCCATTTATTTAATATCACGAAATATTTACTCCAGTAAATTGTTGAGTGCTCTAAATCAGTTATAAACATT
>OZ024740.1:1223503-1238394 GCA_964016885.1 Eledone cirrhosa
TTTTTTTTTTTATACGCTTTTGCAATATAAGAATAGGAAACGAAGACAAACTGATTGATGCAGACAAAATATATATTTATGGTAATTGTTCAGAATTAAGATCGTAGATGTGACCGATGTGAAGCAGCTGTAGAAAGTTGGCATGATGTAGTGAAGAATGCAGTGGGTAAAAAAGACATCCCCGAGAATAAACATAGAAAGAGTAGTTGGTGATTGTTGCAGTGAAAATCAATGAAGTACAAGCATAACAGACAAGAGAGAGAAGCATGCAGGCCCAGCAGTTGGAGTTAGCTGCCAAGGAGATGCCAATATAATATAAAATATTATGGAATCAGATAGTTTATTGATTCCCTGTTTTATTGCAAAAGCGAATCCTTTAAAGTGCGAGACAATATAGTGTTTGTCGTTGATGTATTTATATCTATATTACTCTACATAAGCCCACAAACAGGCGTTCAACAGTAAATATGTAATTGTCCTTTGTTTAAAAAGAAATTATTTTTCTTAATATAATTGTTTATCTGCTGGATTGGTCATTGACCATTTTTGACTGTATTTAGCCACTGAACAATGGGTGTAGCTCCTTGGAGCAATCCAAGCAGTAACTCGAAGAACCACCGGGTGTAATGACTTTGGCTTTAGTGTTCGTGTAGAGCAGTGATACTTTTGTATTCCACAAGATCTTGATTAGGCAGTGACGATCGTCAGAATTAGAGGCAATTTGCTTTAGCTCCCTCAAATATCTTCATCAGGATGTGACCGTTGGTTGATCTTTATCTCTGAAGCTGTTGTGGTTGTTTGAGCTTTTTGTCCATGTAGGGCTGGATTCTCTTAAGAATCATCCTGTTGAGGTTCTTTGCCACAAGTGAGGTCTCCCTGTAGTTGTTGCTGTTAAAGAGATCTGCCTTCTTTTGCAGTGGCACGAAGTTACTGATCGTCCACTTGTTCAGGGCAACTCGTTTCTCTAGTCCCTTTTTACAGAACTGCAAGATATGAAAATCACAACTCTACATGACCTGATGCCACTCGATTTTCTCCATGGGCCTTGCCCTCCTTTATCTTCTTTTTTTGCTTTCTGAAGCTCCTCTCTGGCAAAGGGCCCTGTCTCAATATGCAGTTTTTGTAACAGCCACCTGATCTGCCCAGTGTTCTTGGCTGTGGAGGGCATCTCATAGTTGTGTTCTAAAATGGTCCAGCCATTTCCTTTTTCCTATCCTCTGGATCTGTTTCCTTGATCTGACTCTTCCTCCATGTGATCTCGTTGATCATCCAACTGTCAACCGTTCTCTTAACACTTTAGTGCCTCCTCTCTGGCGTCAGTGTAAGCGGTACAGAGTGCTTCCCTCATCACCTCCACTGTGTCCATCCTCTCCATAGGATCAGCACAGAATTGGTCCTTGGCAGGCTGCACACACCTTTGGGTCTGCAGAACTGACATGCTTCCTCTTCTTTCTCCTCAGCATCAGTGTCTCACTTGCTACTGCATTGTTCAAGTACCTGTACCTCTTTGTCAAACTCTCTACATAGAGCACTGAACCTGTTGCTCACTTCTCCTGTGAACCTCTTCTGTAGCTTATGTTCCTTGAACGTTCCCCAGTCATAGATTATACTGTTGGTGTAGCCTTTCTCTTTCTTAAGCTCACCCGGACCTCACTCATAACAAGCATGTGTCCACTGTCCCAGTGTACTGAAATAGTTGTATGGTTCTGTGTTGAGAACACTATTGCGCTGCTTTTTCCTCACCAGAAAGAAATCAATCTAGGTCTTGGTCCACATCTTTTCTGGATTCTTCGTTAACGTTAGGTTGGTTGCCATCAAGTTTGCATCCAGCATGGCGTCTGTCGGTAGTCTTCCATTTCGGTTGGTGTTAGGGAATTACCAGCGCGGATCTTCACTGCTCTCCTTACTCAAATGTGCATAGAAGTCCCTCAGAAGAATGATGTTTTGAGCTTGTGTGGTGTTGACAGCTCTACACATCTCATGAAATTCCTCTGCATTCACATCACTGTCTCCCTTGGTAGGACTATAATCTGACATCCGGTTTTAAATTCCTGTTATTGCCTGCAGGACTATGATAAAAAGGAGAGGGCTAAGAACAGCCCTGGTGTACACCGACCTGCATGCTAAATTCCTCGCTCTAGTCATTGATAACCCTAACTTTGCTGATTGTTTCTTTATACATGGCTTGTACAGCCCTCATAAGCCATT
Source organism: Eledone cirrhosa (assembly GCA_964016885.1). Lineage (NCBI taxonomy): Eukaryota > Metazoa > Mollusca > Cephalopoda > Octopoda > Eledonidae > Eledone > Eledone cirrhosa. The sequence continues at coordinate 1,225,712 of OZ024740.1, forward strand.
CATCTACTTTTAATTTTCCAAGAGCCGACCGTATTATAGCATGGTTGACTCTGTCGAAGGCTTTTTCCATTTCGACAAATGCCAGGTAGAGTGGCTTACTTTTAGCTAGGTACTAATCAACTGCTATAACTCTTTACGTTACTTTCATGATCTGGTGGTCCATCAGCTTTATACCTCTCTAGTTTCCTCTATCTAGTGCATCACCTTTACCTTTGTATCAGTTGACCATGATGCTGCTGCACGAATCGTTTAGTATTATCTAGTTAACATTACTTGTGGTTATGGTCTGATCTACTGACCCAGATGCCTTGAGCATCTCGGCAGCTATACCCGATGGACCGGTTGCCTTCCCCGTCTTCATATCTTTGATTGCCATACTACATTGCTGCTGACTTGTTCTGCTAGCCCCTCTATAGGGTTCACTTTGGGTATGGTATCTTTTTCCCATGCATTCTCCCCATTTAGTAATCTTTCATACTGGCTCTTCCACGCATCTCCTCAGAAATTGTGAGTGCAAGCTGACCTTTATCATTCTGGATACACTTTTGTCCAATGACATCACAATTCTCTCTGACACACTGCCTCATAATCTGGAACACCTGTTTCTGTTCCTCGTGTTGCAAAAGATGCTTGAAATTCCTATCCTCTACCTCCCTTCTAGCTAAGTATACTTGTCGCCTAGCTTCGCTCCTGGTCTCTATGTAATGTGCCCTGTTTTTCCATTCTTTCCATGCCTGTCTCTTAGCCTTAATTGCCTCATCTACCATATTGTTCTACCACCAAGTGACTCCTAATCCATGTATATATCTTTTTATCATTATCCTTTTCTCAAATATACACACATGCAAATATTATGCATGGATATGTTAACTGGTAGCTGGAGAGAGAATAATATAGATGATAAAAATCTATCTTCAGCAACAAGTGCTATATTGTCTCCCATGTTGAAAGATATTATTTTACAATATAAGAACTTGAAACTAAGACTAACTGATGTATAGAATAGAAAGACCTAGATGTGAAAAGAAGTGGAAATTGTGCAGATTGAAGATTGAAGATTTGACCGATGTGAAGAAACTGGAAAGATGTTTCGAAAAGAGTGAAGAATGCAGTCCGTAGGAAAGACATCCCCGAGAGTGAACATTTGAAGCTAGAGCAAGGTTTTAAGAGTTAGAAAGAGTAGTTGTTGATTGTTCCTGTGAAAAGCAATGAAGTGCAAGCATAACAGACGAGACAAGAATGCAGACCCAGCAGTCGGAGATAAGCAGCGAAGCAGATGCCAATATAATATTAAATATTAGAGAATCAGTTTGTTCTTATTTCATGTTTTATTGCGAAATGGTATTGTTGAAAGCTAAAGACAATATAGCGTTTGTTGAAGATGATGTATACTTTCTATGCAGAAATAAGGAAACATTTGCAGTCATCTTCATAATCATACGTTCGCTTTCAAGTGTGGGACATGTACTATTGAGCACCGCCTCTCCACTTATACCGGTCGTTGGTCACCTCGTTGGTGATCGTTAGCGATTTGAGGTCTGCTTTCACCACCCGTCTGTTTTTCTTAGTCTTCCTTCTACAGGAATTACTTGGCACATGTTTACCCAGCAAACCATCTTATTCTTCTCTCCTGCACATAACTCATACCCATTTTCTCTCTCAACTCATCTCTGCTCGGTCGTCGGAGCATGCTTCCTTCATTTCTTTGCCAGCCTTGGCATATTGTCTGCAATTGCTGGCCATGTCTCACTTCTTCCAACCCATCCTTATTGTAGATATTATGGCCTCGTAGTAGCCTCCTCTCTTTCTAATCTGCTCATCTGTATAGAACTCACCTTCATTTGAAAACTGTTTCTATCACTGTCACTTCTACTGTGAAATTTCTCTGTACATGTAGTTTTCACTACCTGTTTGCTTGCTATCCCACTACATATGTTGAGTACCCCAGATGTGCATTGTGTATATTTTATAGAATTTATCCCAACTCCTTTTCAACATAGGGAGCATGTCCTCTTTTCTATGTTTTTATTCTGTCCTCTTGCTTCCAACTACTGTTTCCATAGACAGCATTTCTTCTTTAGCTTCTTTACTGATTCTGCTATAAGAACCAGATCGTCATGGACAGCTAGTTTTAAACGCATCTGTTACTGACAGCACCTCTGTACAAAGCCTGCACTGCCCTCACAAGACATTCCCCAACACCTAGTTTGGTTAGGCACCACCAGATGACAGATCATGGTACCCTACCAAAGGAGTTGTCTGTCAACAAAATTAATTGCTAAGATGGATTACATTGCCACCGGTTATATTTTATATATTTCCTAAGACTCGTTTGATTAAAAAGCTTTTACTGACATTATTAGTTGTAGCTAGGCGGTGGGTTGGCAGTATCGGTGGATGGTCGGACGCCATGCTTTGACTTAAAGAGTTACGTCCCTTTACTATCTGAGTTCAAATCCCGCCGAGGTTAACTTTGCCTTTCATCCTTACGGGGTGGATAAAATAAAGTACCAGTAATGTACTGGGTTATTGCCGGCCTTGTGCCAAAAGTAGAAACAATTATTAGTTGTAGCTATAAGTTTAGCTAGATTGCCAGCGTTGAAATAGTATATGTCTATGTATGTATACACGTACACATGTTATTATGTATAGTGTTTTTGTGTTTATACGTCTACAAATGTTTATGCCATATTTCAATTAGCAAAGGGAGTTTACTCTTGGATATTTTAATAAAATTACGAGTTGTTTCCCCTCTTAGCAGGAAATTTAGTTGTTTGATAAAACTCAATATTCAAGGCTGGTTGTCTCGGTCAGTGGTAAGCGTCTGTTGAAGACTAGACATCGAAATTACGATATACAAGTACACGCATGGATATGTTGCCAAGGAGCTGTCGAGTGATTATAATGTAGATAAGCAAAATCTATGAACACTCGCTATATTATCTCGCACTTTTATGGATATGTTTTTGCAATACAAGAATAGGAAACGAAGAAAAACTAATTCACTGAATACAGTGTGATGCAGGCAAAAGATGTTGAAATTGTGCCGAATTAAGATTGAAAATTTGACCGATGTGAAAGAAGCTGTGGAAAATTTGCATGATGTAATGAAGAATGCATTGGTTAGAAAAGACATCCCCGAGAATAAACAGAAAGAGTAGTTGCGGATTGTTCCAGTGAAAATCAATGAAGTGCAAGCATAACAGATGAGAGAAGCATGCAGGCCCAGCAGTTCGAGTTAGCTGCCAAGGAGATGCCAATATAATATAAAATATTAATGGAATCAGATAGTTTATTGATTCCCTGTTTTATTGCAAAAGCGAATCCTTTAAAGTGCGAGACAATATAGTGTTTGTCGTTGATGTATTTTTATCTATATTACTCTGCGTAAATACGGAAAAATTTGAGATGCCCGACCCTACATAAGCCCACAAACAGACATTCAACAGTAAATATTTAATTGTCCTTTGTTTAAAAAGAAATTTTTTTTTCTTAATATAATTGTTTATCTGCTGGATTGGTCATTGACCATTTTAGTAGGAGAGGGGATTTTGTTAGTGGTGCGTTACCTTCGCTGACTTAACTCTGAGAAAGAAAAGCAATTATATTTTTCTTTAACTGTATTGAGCCACTGAACAATGGGTGTAGCTCCTTGGAGCAATCCAAGCAGTAACTCGAAGAACCATCGGGTGTAATGACTTTGGCTTTAGTGTTCGTGTAGAGCAGTGATACTTTTGTATTCCACAAAAATCTTGATCAGGCAGTGACGATAGTCAGAATTATAGGCAATTTGCTTTAGCTCCCTCAAATATCTTCTTCAGCATCAGGATGTGACCGTTGGTTGATCTCTATCTGTGAAGCTGTTCTGGTTGTTTGAGCTTTTTGTCCATGCAGGGCTGGATTCTCTTTAGAATCATCCTGTTGAGGGTCTTTGCCACAAGTGAGGTCCCCCTGTAGTTGTTTCTGTTAGAGAGATCTGCCTTCTTTGGCAGTGGCACGAAGTTATTGATCGTCCACTTGTTCAGGGCAACTCGTTTCTCCAGTCCCTTTTTACAGATCTCCAAGATATGAAAATCACAACTCTACATGACCTGATGCCACTCGATTTTCTCCATGGGCCTTGCCCTCCTTTATCTTCTTTTTTTGCTCTCTGAAGCTCCTCTCTGGCAAAGGGTCCTGTCTCAATATCCAGTTATTGTAACAGCCACCTGATCTGCCCAGTGTTCTTGTCTGTGGAGGGCATCTCATAGTTGTGTTCTAAAATGGTTCAGCCATTTCCTTTTTCCTATCCTCTGGATCTGTTTCCTTGATCTGACCTTTCCTCCATGTGATCTCGTTGATCATCCAACTGTCAACCGTTCTCTTAACACTTTAGTGCCTCCTCTCTGGCGTCAGTGTAAGCGGTACAGAGTGCTTCCCTCATCACCTCCACTGTGTCCATCCTCTCCATAGGATCAGCACATAAATTGGTCCTTGGCAGGCTGCACACACTTTCTGGTCTGCAGAACTGACATGCTTCCTCTTCTTTCTCCTCAGCATCAGTGTCTCACTTGCTTCTGCTACTGCATTGTTCAAGTAGCCGTACCTCTTTGTTAAACTCTCCACACAGAGCACTGAACCTGTTGCTCACTTCTCCTGTGAACCTCTTCTGTAGCTTATGTTCCTTGAACGTTCCCCAGTCATAGATTATACTGTTGGTGTAGCCTTGCTCTTTCTTAAGCTCACTCGGACCTCACTCATAACAAGCATGTGTCCACTGTCACAGTGTACTGAAATAGTTGTATGGTTCTGTGTTGAGAACACTATTGCGCTGCTTTTTCCTCACCAGAAAGAAATCAATCTAGGTCTTGGTCCACATCTTTTCTGGATTCTCCCTTAACGTTAGGTTGGTTGCCATCAAGTTTGCACTGGCAGGACACGGACCTGCATGCTAAATTACTCGCTCTAGTCATTGATAACCCTAACTTTGCTGATTGTTTCTTTATACATGGCTTGGTACAGCCCTCATAAGCTATTCATCTACTTCAAATTTTCTAAGAGCTCACCAGATTATAGCATGGTGGACTCTGTCGAAGGCCTTTTCCATTTCGACAAATGCCAGGTAGAGTTGCTTACTTTTAGCTAGGTACTTTTCCTGTAACTGCGTCACAAAAGTGAGGACATGAGTGGTGCCTTTTCCTGGTACAAAGCACAATTGCATATCATGTAGTTTCACCGTGTTCCTAATCAACTGTGCTCTAACTCTTTGTTACTTTCATGACCTGGTCCATCAGCTTTATACCTCTATAGTTTCCTCTATCTAGTGCATCACCTTTACCTTTGTATCAGTTGACCATGATGCTGCTGCACGAATCGTTTGGTACGACGCCCTTTAGTATTATCTAGTTAACAATACGTGTGGTTATGGTCTGATCTACCGACCCAGATGCCTTGAGCATCTCGGCAGCTATACCCGATGGACCGGTTGCCTTCCCCGTCTTCATATCTATGATTGCCATACTACATTGCTGCTGACTTGTTCTGCTAGCCCCTCTATAGGGTTCACTTTGGGTATGGTATCTTTTTCCCATACATTCTCCTCATTTAGTAATCTTTCATACTGGCTCTTCCACGCATCTTCTCAGCACTTGTGAGTGCAAGCTGACCTTTATCATTCTGGATACACTTTTGTCCAATGACATCACAATTCTCTCTGGAACACCTGTTTCTTTTCCTCGTGTTGCAAAACATGCTTGAATTTCCTATCCTCTACCTTCCTTCTAGCTAAGTATACTTGTCGCCTAGCTTTGCTCCTGGTCTCTCTGTATGTAATGTGCCCTGTTTTTCCATTCTTTCCATGCCTGTCTCTTAGCCTTAACTGCCTCATCTACCATATTGTTCTACCACCAAGTCACTCTCCTCATCCATGTATATATCTTTTTATCATCTTTTTCTCAAATATCCACACATAACGACACACAGGCAAATATTATGCATGGATATGTTAACTGGTAGCTGGAGAGAGAATAATATAGATGATAAAAGTCTATCTTCAGCAACAAGTGCTATATTGTCTCCCATGTTGAAAGATATTATTTTACAATATTAGAACTTGAAACTAAGACTAACTGATGTATAGAATAGAAAGACCTAGATGTGAAAAGAAGTGGAAATTGTGCAGATTGAAGATTGAAGATTTGACCGATGTGAAGAAACTGGAAAGATGTGTCGAAAAGAGTGAAGAATGCAGTCCGTAGGAAAGACATCCCCGAGAGTGAACATTTGAAGCTAGAGCAAGGTTTTAAGAGTTAGAAAGAGTAGTTGTTGATTGTTCCTGTGAAAAGCAACGAAGTGCAAGCATAACAGACGAGACAAGAATGCAGGCCCAGCAGTCGGAGTTAAGCAGCGAAGCAGATGCCAATATATTATTAAATATTAGAGAATCAGTTTGTTCTTATTTCATATTTTATTGCGAAATGGTATTGTTGAAAGCTAAAGACAATATAGTGTTTGTTGAAGATGATCTACTTTGTTTATGTATATTACTTTTTATGCAGAAATAAGGAAACATTTGCACAGTCATCATCATCATACGTTCGCTTTCAAGTGTGGGACATGTACTATTGGGCACCGCCTCTCTCGGCTTATAACTGGTCGTTGGTCACCACGTTGGTGATCGTTAGACGGGGGTGGTGAGAGCAGACCTCAAATCGCTATGTTTTTCCTAGTCTTCCTTTACTGCGTCTTCCTTCTACTGGCATTTCTTGGCACATGTTTCCCCAGCAAACCATCTTATTCTTCTCTCCAGCACTCCACAACTCATACCCATTTTCTCTCTCAACTCATCTCTGCTCGATGGTTGACGAACATCTAACGGAGCATGCTTCCTTCATTTCTTTGCCAGCCTTGGCATATTCTCTGCAATTGCTGGCCATGTCTCACTTCTTCCAACCCATCTTTATTGTAGATACTGTGGCCTCGTAGTAGACTCCTCTCTTTCTAATCTGCTCATCTATGTAGCGGAAGGTACGAACCACTTGTATAGAACCCACCTTCATTTGAAAACTGTTTCTATCACTGGTACTTCTACTGTGAAATTTCTCTGTACAGGTAGTTTTAACTACCTGTGTGCTTGCTATGCCACTACATATGTTGAGTACCCCAGATGTGGTGCATTGCGTATATTCTATAGAATTTATCTGGCTGTCCATGACGATCTGGTTCTTATAGCAGTTTTAAACGCATCTGTTACTGACAGCACCTCTGTACAAAGCCTGCACTGCCCTCACAAGACATTCCCCAACACCTAGTTTGGTTAGGCACCACCAGATGACAGATCATGGTACCCTACCAAAGGACTTGTCTGTCAACAAAATTAATTTAATTGCTAAGATGGATTACATTGCCACCGGTTATATTTTATATATTTCCTAAGACTCTTTTGATTAAAAAGCTTAATTTTTATTTTTACTGACATTATTAGTTGTAGCTAGGAGGTGGGTTGGCAGTATCGGTGGAGGGTCGGACGCCATGCTTTGACGCAAAGAATTACGTCCCTTTACGATCCGAGTCCAAATCCCGTCGAGGTTAACTTTGCCTTTCATCCTTACGGGGTGGATAAAATAAAGTACCAGTAATGTACTGGTTAATTGCTGGCCTTGTGCCAAAAGTAGAAACAATTATTAGTTGTAGCTGTAAGTTTAGCTAGATTGCCAGCGTTGAAATAGTATATGTCTATGTATGTATACACGTACACATGTTGTTATTATGTATAGTGTTTTTGTGTTTATACGTCTACAAATGTTTATGCCATATTTCAATTAGGAAAGGGAGTTTACTCTTGTATATTTTAATAAAATTACGAGTTGTTTCCCCTCTTAGAAGGAAATTTAGTTATTTGATAAAACTCAATTGTCAAGGCTGGTTGTCTCGGTCAGTGCTAAGTGTCTGGTGATTGTTGCAGTGAAAATCAATGAAGTACAAGCATAACAGACGAGAGAGAAGAATGCAGGCCCAGCAGTTTGAGTTCGCTGCCAAGCAGATGCCAATATAATATAAAATATTATTGAATCGGATAGTTTATTGATTCCCTGTTTTATTGCAAAAGCGAATTCTTTAAAGTGCGAGACTATAGTGTTTGTCGTTGATGTATTTTTATCTATATTACTCTGCGTAAATACTGAATTTATGAGATGCCCGACCCGACATTAGCCCACAAACAGGCCTTCAACAGTAAAAATTGTCCTTTGTTAAAAAGAAATTTTTTTCTTAATATAATTACGTTTATCTGCTGGATTGGTTATTGACCATTTTTGTAGGAGGGGATTTTGTTAGTGGTGCGTTACCTTCGCTGACTTAACTCTGAGAAAGAAAAGCAATTATATTTTTCTTTAACTGTATTTAGCCACTGAACAATGGGTGTAGCTCCTTGGAGCACTCGGGTGTAATGACTTTGGCTTTAGTGTTCGTGTAGAGCAGTGATACTTTTGTATTCCACAAAAATCTTGATCAGGCAGTGACGATAGTCAGAATTATAGGCAATTTGCTTTAGCTTCCTCAAATATCTTCATCAGGATGTGACCGTTGGTTGATCTTTATCTCTGAAGCTGTTGTGGTTGTTTGAGCTTTTTGTCCATGTAGGGCTGGATTCTCTTAAGAATCACACCCTGTTGAGGGTCTTTGCCACAAGTGAGGTCCCCCTGTAGTTGGTGTTAGAGAGATCTGCCTTCTTTGGCAGTGGCACGAAGTTACTGATCGTCCACTGGTTCAGGGCAACTCGTTTCTCCAGAACTGAAAATCACAACTCTACATGACCTGTAGCCACTCGATTTTCTCCATGGGCCTTGCCCTCCTTTATCTTTTTTTGCTCTCTGAAGCTCCTCTGGCAAAGGGTCCTGTCTCAATATGCAGTTTTTGTAACGGCCACCTGATCTGCCCAGTGTTCTTGGCTGTGGAGGGCATTTCATAGTTGTCTACTAAAATGGTCTAGACTATAATCTGACATCCGGTTTTAAATTCTTGTTATTGCCTGCAGGACTATGATAAAAAGGAGAGGGCTAAGAACAGCCCTGCTGTACACCGACCTGCATGCTAAATTCCTCGCTCTAGTCATTGATAACTGCTGATTGTTTCTTTATACATGGCTTGTACAGCACTCATAAGCTATTCATCTACAAATTTTCTAAGAGCCCACCAGATTATAGCATGGTGGACTCTGTCGAAGGCTTTTTCCATTTCGACAAATGCCAGGTAGAGCGGCTTACTTTTAGCTAGGTACTTTTCCTGTAACTGCCTCACAAAGGTGAGGACATGGATGGTGCCTTTTCCTGGTACAAAGCCCAATTGCATATCATTTACTTTCACCCTGTTCCTAATCAACTGTGCTCTAACTCTTTGTTACTTTCATGACCTGGTCCATCAGCTTTATACCTCTAGTTTCCTCTATCTAGTGCATCACTTTTACCTTTGTATCAGTTGACCATGATGCTGCTGCACGAATCGTTTGGTACGACGCCCTTTAGTATTACCTAGTTAACAATACGTGTGGTTATGGTCTGATCTACCGACCCAGATGCCTTGAGCATCTCGGCAGCTATACCCGATAGACTGGTTGCCTTCCCCATCTTCATATCTTTGATTGCCATACTACATTGCTGCTGACTTGTTCTGCTAGCCCCTCTATAGGGTTCACTTTGGGTATGGTATCTTTTTCCCATACATTCTCCTCATTTAGTAATATTTCATACTGGCTCTTCCACGCATCTTCTCAGCACTTGTGAGTGCAAGCTGACTTTTATCATTCTGGATACACTTTTGTCCAATGACATCACAATTCTCTCTGAAACACTGCCTCGTAATCTGGAACAACTGTTTCTGTTCCTCGTGTTGCAAAAGATGCTTGAAATTCCTATCTTCTACCTCCCTTCTAGCTAAGTATACTTGTCGCCTAGCTTTGCTCCTGGTCTCTATGTAATGTGCCCTGTTTTTCCATTCTTTCCATGCCTGTCTCTTAGCCTTAACTGGCTCATCTACCATATTGTTCTACCACCAAGTCACTCTCTTCATCCATGTATATATCTTTTTATCATCTTTTTCTCAAATATCCACACATGACGACACACATGCAAATATTATGCATGGATATGTTAACTGGTAGCTGGAGAGAGAATAATATAGATGATAAAAGTCTATCTTCAGCAACAAGTGCTATATTGTCTCCCATGTTGAAAGATATTATTTTACAATATTAGAACTTGAAACTAAGACTAACTGATGTATAGAATAGAAAGACCTAGATGTGAAAAGAAGTGGAAATTGTGCAGATTGAAGATTGAAGATTTGACCGATGTGAAGAAACTGGAAAGATGTGTCGAAAAGAGTGAAGAATGCAGACCGTAGGAAAGACATCCCCGAGAGTGAACATTTGAAGCTAGAGCAAGTTTTTAAGAGTTAGAAAGAGTAGTTGTTGATTGTTCCTGTGAAAAGCAATGAAGTGGAAGCATAACAGACAAGAATGCAGACCCAGCAGTCGGAGTTAAGCAGCGAAGCAGATGCCAATATAATATTAAATATTAGAGAATCAGTTTGTTCTTATTTCATGTTTTATTGTGATATCGTATTGTTGGAAGCTAAAGACAATATAGCGTTTGTTGAAGATGATGTATATTACTTTCTATGCAGAAATAAGGAAACATTTACAGTCATCATCATACGTTCGCTCTCAAGTGTGGGACATGTACTATTGAGCACCGCCTCTTTCGGCTTATACCGGTCGTTGTTCACCTCGTTGGTGATCGTTAGCGATTTGAGGTCTGCTTTCACCACCCGTCTGTTTTTCTTAGTCTTCCTTCTACTGGAATTATTTGGCACATGTTTACCCAGCAAACCATCTTATTCTTCTCTCCTGCACATAACTCATACCCATTTTCTCTCTCAACTCATCTCTGCTCGGTCGTCGGAGCATGCTTCCTTCATTTCTTTGCCAGCCTTGGCATATTGTCTGCAATTGCTGGCCATGTCTCACTTCTTCCAACCCATCCTTATTGTAGATATTATGGCCTCGTAGTAGCCTCCTCTCTTTCTAATCTGCTCATCTGTATAGAACCCACCTTCATTTGAAAACTGTTTCTATCACTGTCACTTCTAATGTGGAATTTCTCTGTACATGTAGTTTTCACTACCTGTTTGCTTGCTATCCCACTACATATGTTGAGTACCCCAGATGTGCATTGCATATATTTTATAGATTTTATCCCAATTCCTTTTCAACATAGTGAGCATGTCCCCTTTTCTATGTTTTTATTCTGTCCTCTTGCTTCCAACTACTGATTCCATAGACAGCATTTCTTCTCTAGCTTCTTTACTGATTCTGCTATAAGAACCAGATCGTCACGGACAGCCAGTTTTAAACGCATCTGTTACTGACAGCACCTCTGTACAAAGCCTACACGGCCCTCACCACCTAGTTTGGTTAGGCACCACCAGATGACAGATCATGATACCCTACCAAATGAGTTGTCTGTCAAAAAAATTAATTGCTAAGATGGATTACATTGCCACCGGTTATATTTTATATATTTCCTCAGACTCGTTTGATTAAAAAGCTTAATTTTTTTATTTCTTTTTACTCTGACATTATTAGTTGTAGCTGTGATAAGTTTAGCTAGATTGCTAGCGTTGAAATAGTTGCGCTTTAGTTGTGATGTAGGTGTTGCAAGTTCCGGCTGTAAGTCGTGGGGGTGTAGTATATTGTCATGTATGTGTACATATGTCTATGTATGTATACACGTACACATGTTGTTATTGTGTATAGTGTTTTTGTGTTTATACGTCTACAAATGTATATGCAATATTTCAATTAGCAAAGGGAGTTTACTCTTGGATATTTTAATAAAATTACGAGTTGTTTCCCCTCTTAGCAGGAAATTTAGTTTGATAAAACTGAATTGTCAAGGCTGGTTGTCTTGGTCAGTGGTAAGCGTCTGTTGAAGACTAGACATCGAAATTACGATATACAAGTACACGCATCCATGAATGGATATGTTGTCAAGTAGCTTGCGAGTGAGAATAATGTAGATAAGCAAAATCTATGAACACTCGCTATATTATCTCGCACTTTTATGGATATGTTTTTGCAATATAAGAATAGGAAACGAAGAAAAACTAATTCACAGAATACAGTGTGATGCAGGCAAAAGATGTTGAAATTGTGCCGAATTAAGATTGAAAATTTGACCGATGTGGAGCAGCTGTGGAAAATTTGCATGATGTAGTGAAGAATGCAGTGGGTAGAAAAGACATCCCCGAAAATAAACAGAAAGAGTAGTTCCAGTGAAAATCAATGAAGTGCAAGCATAACAGATGAGAGAAGCATGCAGGCCCAGCAGTTGGAGTTCGCTGCTAAGCAGATAGATGCCAATAGAATCTAAAATATTATGGAATCAGATAGTTTATCGATTCCCTGTTTTATTGCAAAAGCGAATCCTTCAAAGTGCGAGACAATATAGTGTTTGTTGTTGATGATAATAATATACTTTGTGTAATAGTCTCTGTTCATAAATAATGAAAAATGTGCACATAGTCGACCCTGACTATACGTTCATATTAGTTGTGAAGCTTTGCTTGTTTAAAACAGAAAGACGACCATCTTTGATTAAAAATATCATTGTATAAGTTGTGCTTCTAAACACTACATGTAAACATGT
>OZ024740.1:1246094-1248594 GCA_964016885.1 Eledone cirrhosa
TTTCCCTGAGGGGATCTGGGTTCTGTTTTCTCGTCTACTTATAAGGACCTTAGTCTTTGTCATGTTGACTTTGAGGCCCTTTCTCTCTAGTCCCTGCTTCCAGGTTTGGAATTTATTCTCTAGTTCTACCATAGATTCAGCTATGAGTGCGAGGTCATCAGCATACAGGAGTTCCCATGGGCATCCGGTCTTAAACTCCTCCGTTATTGCCTGCAGGACTATGATGAACAGGAGAGGGCTAAGAACAGAGCCCTGGTGGACCCCAACCTGTACGCTAAATTCCTCGCTATACTCATTGCCAATCCTAACTTTGCTGACTGCTCCCCTATACATGGCTTGTACCGCTTTCACAAGCCATTCATCTACTCCTAGTTTTCTAAGAGCCCACCAGATTACTGCACGTGGAACTCTGTCAAAGGCTTTCTCAAGGTCGACAAATGCCAAGTAGAGTGGCTTACTTTTAGCTAGGTACTTTTCCTGTAATTGCCTCACAAGGAAGAGCGCATCAGTGGTGCCTTTCCCTGGAACAAACCCAAATTGCATCTCGTCTATATTCACCCGGTCCCTAATCAGCTGTGCTATAACTCTTTCTGTTACTTTCATGACCTGGTCCATCAACTTTATACCTCTATAGTTTCCTCTATCTAGTGCATCGCCTTTACCTTTGTAGCAGTTGACAATGATGCTACTGCACCAATCTTTTGGTATGGCCCCCTCTAGTATTACCTGGTTAACGATACGTGTGGTTATAGTGTGACCTACAGACCCAGATGCCTTCAGCATCTCGGCAGCTATACCCGATGGACCGGTTGCCTTCCCTATCTTCATATCTCTGATTGCCTTACTTACTACGCTGCCGCTGACTTGTACTGCTGGTCCCTCTATAGGGTCTACGTGGGGTAGGGTCTCTTCTTCCCATGCATTCTCCTCATTTAGTAATCTATCATAATGACTCTTCCATGCATCTTTCTTCTCAGCACTTGTGAGGGCAAGCTCACCTTTATCATTCCGGATACACTTCTCTCCAATGACATCACAACTATCTCTGACACACTGCCTCGCAATCTTGAATACCTCCTGTTTCTGGTCCTCACGTTGTAAAACATGCTTGAATTTTCTATCCTCTGCTTCCCTCCTAGCTAAGTATACTTGTCGCCTAGCTTCCCTCTTGGTCTCTATGTAATGTACCCTGCTCCCCCCGTTCTTCCATTCTTTCCATGCCTGTCTCTTGGCCTTGACTGCTTCATCTACCTTATTGTTCCACCACCAAGTCACTCTCCTCCTGCTTGAGGTCTTACTCCAGCCACAAACCTCATCCGTCGCCTCTAGTAAGTTATTTTTTAGGAACTCCCAGTTCTCTTCTACGTTAAATGTCTCTATCTGTTCTTCTTTACTGTCGTAGGCGTTGAGTAAAATATCTTTAAATCTGTTACTGGTTGAGGGGACTTTCAGCTTCCAGATCTTTCTTCTCCAGGTTGGCCTCTGTTTCAGGGCTCGTCTAGTTCTGACCGTGAGGTCGCTGACAACTAAGCTATGTTGGGATGTACATTCCTCACTAGGGAAGGCTTTTGTGTTTACGACCGTCCATCTGTCACGTCCTCTGATGAGAATAAAATCTAACTGACTAGAGTGCTCCCCTAAGTTATAGGTGATCAGGTGGTTGTCGGGTTTTTTAAAGTTTGTGTTACATATCGACATGTCATTGGCGTCGCAGAATTCTAGAAGTCTGAATCCTTCCTCATTCCTTGTGCCAACTCCATGGCCTCCATGTACTCTATTGAAGCCGTCGCAGTGTTTACCTACGTGTCCGTTAAAATCTCCTGCAATGATTAGGAAGTCCTTGTCGTCTGTTAGAGCAGTAGTGTGTATTAGGGACTCGTAAAACCTATCCTTAAGTTCGTCTGGCAGCCCCGATTGGGGTGCGTAAGCTGATATTATTGTGGTAATTGTCTTATTCAGGACTAGTCTGAGTTTAATGATTCTTGCATTTACCCTGTACACTGAGATTACTTTATCTACCCACTTGTCAGCTAATAGTATACCTACACCACCCATCCCATCGTCATTTCCCACCCAGAAGAATTTGTAGCACTGGCTTTTTCCTACAAGGACTCTAGCAGACCCTCCTCTCCATCTAGTCTCTTGCACACAGCATACATCAACTTCCTTTCGCTCTAGCATTTCTACGATTTCTCCTGCTCTTCCTTTCATTGAGCCTACATTGATGGTACCAACTCGGAGTTTTGGGCATTTGTCGACACTCGTAGGGGAGGGTCTCTGGGTTGGCGCTTCACGTGGGTGCTTGGTAGCTCGCAGATTCATATTTCATCTATTGATTCAGAGTTGCTCGTGTATTCCCAGCTCATCCATCCATAACGGTGGGAAAATTGAGGGCTAGAAGGTGGTGGGGTAATGGCAGGGTGTGTTGGGATGCGCCAGAGGAGGAGAGAGTTAGTTAGGCAGGTAGTAGCAGCAGCAGCAGTGGAAATGGCATGCTAGG